>CM055278.1:2222893-2269403 GCA_029237695.1 Conchocele bisecta | reverse complement strand
GGAAAAAATGGGTCAAGTTAAAAAAAAAACAAGAAACGAGGCAAAGCCACGAAGGCCAGGTTTTTTCCAAGCATAGACACTTGGATAACATAATTATACCCACTTTTTGTAGACTAGATGGCCGTGGCCTGCATGTCGCGCCTTGGGGCGAGGCATCGACACTAAAAAAATAGATATAGTAGATGGAAAAACTTTAACCAAAAAACTTTAACCGGACAGACGGACGAACGGACAGACGTATGCCAAAATGCCGACGATATCGCGCTTTCCGCAAGCAGGTGCGACAATGATGATAAACACCCATGTGAAGTATCAAGGTATTGGGTGAAGCAGTTGCAGATATAGTACACGAAAAAAGTTTAACAAAAAAATTCAAAGTAATTTGACCTTGACATTGGGCACAGGATCGCGCTTTCCGCAAGCAGGTGCGACAATGATGATAAACACACATGTGAAGTATCAAGGTATTGGGTGAAGCAGTTGCAGAGATATAGTACACGAAAAAACTTTAACAAAAAAATTCAAAGTAATTTGACCTTGACATTGGGCACAGGATCGCACGGTTGGGGGTTAGAATGAAAATATGGATGATGATAAACACCCATGTGAAGTTTCAAGGTAATGGGCGAAGCAGTTGCAGAGATATAGTATAACGAAAAAGTTTTAACCAAAAAACTTTAACCAGACATACGTTAAAAAGTTAACGTTGAAAATGGCTAAGTCAATTACGTAGAAATAATTGGTGAAGGTGAAAAAATTGTCACATGTTGGATAGTTGTATGTGGTAGGCACCCCTTGGTTATGAAGCTGTGAAAGTTTGGTGGTCCTAGGTGGTACAGTACCAAAGAAATGGACTTAAACACTAAAACTTAACATTGTAAACGCGAAAACTTAACATTGAAAATGGCTAAGTCGACTGCGCGGAAAAAATGGGTGAAGTTTAAAAAAAAAGTAACGTTGGATAGTGATATGTGGTGGGCAACCCTTGATTATGAAGCTGTGAAAGTTTGGTGGTCCTAGGTGGTACAGTACCAAAGAAATGGACTTAAACACGAAAACTTAACATTGTAAACGCGAAAACTTAACATTGAAAATGGCTAAGTCGACTACGCGGAAAAAATGGGTCAAGATAAAAAAAAAGTAACATGTTGGATAGTGATATGTGGTGGGCACCCCTTGATTATGAAGCTGTGAAAGTTTGGTGGTCCTAGGTGGTACAGTAACAAAGAAATGGTCTCAAACACGAAAACTTAACATTGATTGTGGATGCCGCCCGCCCGCCGCCCGCCCGTCCGCCCGCCCGCCCGGCTTTCGCCAATCCAATAGCCTGGATTTTTTTTCAAAAAACCTGGCTAAAAACGCATGAATTTACGCAAGGTGTAATTTATTTTAAAATAAATATCGATCCAAGCCTGTTGTCTACTCCAGCCAAATATGGCAAAGCCGTCAAATTCAGGAATGGATATGTTACACATGTATTCACGGTTACCTTTGGAGCTCAGTGAACTGGTCGCAGTGTCTTCCCTGGCCCCGATGCTAGGCAACGAGAGAAACTGATCATCCTTCCCGGGAGTGCTCTCCCTTCCTTTGTTGGGCAGCAACACGGCGTTGATGTCTTTCTTGCCTAAATACATTATATTTATTTCTACACAGGTGGAAGACTCGGGCTTGGGACTCATGAAATGACCCATGTGAAAAAAAAATGTTACCCCACCCACCCATTTCTGTACACTGTATACGGTATCGAAGTCTTCGATACCGTATATAGTCTACAGAAATGTGTGGGTGGGTTAACATTTTTCAAACGATTCCGATACCTTATATTTTCGAACGGGCATTTACTGCGTCCCTCTATGTAGCATGTACATTGTATATATGATCATAACAAAATGTCTACAGGGACATACAGAAAATGAGCTAGTGATTTTGATATCAAGTTTGGCAAGGCTCACCAAGAAATTCGAGCCTCTTCATATACAAGAAACTGACCCAGACATGATTGTACTGTGACACCCACAGGCTTTTTTTTTTTTTGATTTTTTTTCGAAAATTGTAATTATTCATCAAAATTGCAAAGTATACTTATCTAGCAAAGTATACTTTGAGGGAGAAATCATTTATTTTCCCGAAATGCATTATTTCATATAGAACTAACGACTGTATATATTGGATGATTAAAAGTATGCAGAATTATTATGCTGAATTTATGACATTATCACAGCCAAAATGGCTGTGATAATGTAATAAATTCAGTATAATAACAAGAAACGAGGCAAAGCCACGAAGGCCAGGTTTTTTCCAAGCATAGACACTTGGATAACATAATTATACCCACTTTTTGTCGACTAGATGGCCGTGGCCTGCATGTCGCGCCTTGGGGCGAGGCATGGACACTAAAAAAATAGATATAGTAGATGGAAAAAACTTTAACCAAAAAAACTTTAACCGGACACACGGACGAAACGGGACGGTGTATGTCAAAATGCCGACGATATCGCGCTTTCCGCAAGCAGGTGCGACAATGATGATAAACACCCATGTGAAGTATCAAGGTATTGGGTGAAGCAGTTGCAGAGACATAGTACACAAAAAAACTTTAACAAAAAAATTCAAAGTAATTTGACCTTGACATTGGGCACAGGGGCCGCACGGTTGGGGGGTAGAATGAAAATACGGATAATGATAAACACCCATGTGAAGTTTCAAGGTAATGGGCGAAGCAGTTGCAGAGATATAGTATAACGAAAAACTTTTAACAAAAAAACTTTAACCAGACGTACGTTAAAAAGTTAACGTTGAAAATGGCTAAGTCAATTACGTAGAAATAATAGGTGAAGGTAAAAAAAATGGTCCCATGTTGGATAGTTGTATGTGGTAGGCACCCCTTGGTTATGAAGCTGTGAAAGTTTGGTGGTCCCAGGTGGTACAGTACCAAAGAAATGGAGTTAAACACGAAAACTTAACATTGTAAACGCGAAAAGTTAACATTGAAAATGGCTAAGTCGACTGCGCGGAAAAAATGGTGGGTGAAGTTAAAAAAAAAGTAACATGTTGGATAGTGATATGTGGTGGGCACGCCTTGATTATGAAGCTGTGAAAGTTTGGTGGTCCTAGGTGGTACAGTACCAAAGAAATGGACTTAAACACGAAAACTTAACATTGTAAACGCGAAAACTTAACATTGAAAATGGCTAAGTCGAATGCGCGGAAAAAATGGGTCAAGTTAAAAAAAAAGTAACATATTGGATAGTGATATGTGGTGGGCACACCCCTTGATTATGAAGCTGTGAAAGTTTGGTGGTCCTAGGTGGTACAGTATCAAAGAAATGGACTTAAACACGAAAACTTAACATTGTAAACGCGGGGAAAAGAAAATTTCATTAACATTGAAAAATGGCTAAGTCGAATGCGCGGGAAAAAAAATGGGTCAAGTTAAAAAAAAAGTAACATGTTGGATAGTGATATGTGGTGGGCACCCCTTGATTGTGAAGCTGTGAAAGTTTGGTGGTCCTAGGTGGTACAGTAACAAAGAAATGGACTCAAACACGAAAACTTAACATTGATTGTGGACGCCGCCCCCCGCCGCCCGCGCCCGCGCCCGCCCGCCCGCCCGCCCGCTCCGCCCGGATTTCGCCAATCCAATAGCCTGGATTTTTTTTAAAAAAACCTGGCTAAAAATTAATAAATTTATCCAACAAGAAATGAGGCAAAGCCACGAAGGCCAGGTTTTTTCCAAGCATAGACACTTGGATAACATAATTATACACACTTTTTGTAGACTAGATGGCCGTGGCCTGCATGTCGCGCCTTGGGGTGAGGCATCGACACTAAAAAAATAGATATAGTAGATGGAAAAACTTTAACCAAAAAACTTTAACCGGACACACGGACGAACGGACGGACGTATGCCAAAATGCCAACGATATCGCGCTTTCCGCAAGCAGATGATAAACACCCATGTGAAGTATCAAGGTATTGGGTGAAGCAGTTGCAGAGATATAGTACACAAAAAAGCTTTAACAAAAAAATTCAAAGTAATTTGACCTTGACATTGGGCACAGGATCGCGCTTCCCGCAAACAGGTGTGACAATGATGATAAACACCCATGTGAAGTATCAAGGTATTGGGTGAAGCAGTTGCAGAGATATAATATAGTACACGAAAAAATTTTAACAAAAAAATTCAAAGTAATTTGACCTTGACATTGGGCACAGGGGCCGCACGGGTGGGGGTTAGAATGAAAATATGGATGATGATAAACACCCATGTGAAGTTTCAAGGTAATGGGCGAAGCAGTTGCAGAGATATAGTATAACGAAAAAGTTTTAACCAAAAAACTTTAACCAGACGTACGTTAAAAAGTTAACGTTGAAAATGGCTAAGTCAATTACGTAGAAATAATAGGTGAAGGTAAAAAAATGGTCACATGTTGGATAGTTGTATGTGGTAGGCACCCCTTGGTTATGAAGCTGTGAAAGTTTGGTGGTCCTAGGTGGTACAGTAACAAAGAAATGGACTCAAACACGAAAACGTAACATTGATTGTGGACGCCGCCCGCCTGCCACCCGCCGCCCGCCCGCCCCGCGCCGCCCGCCCGCCGCTTTCGCCAATCCAATAGCCTGGATTTTTTTTTTAAAAAACCTGGCTAAAAATTAAAAATTTCTCCCTCAAAGTATACTTTGCTAAAAAAGTATACTTTGCAATTTTGATGAAATCGGCTACAGAAATTAATCGTTTTCATTGAAAGAAACACAGACTTGTTTGTGCTGCAGCATTACAGTACACTGATGTCATTCACAAATGATATGTCTGTGAAAGTAGTTAAAACCGTTTTCAAATATGGATTGACCCTAATAAACTGTATCAGCATCAATGCCTGATACAGTATCAGGGATTCCGCTGGCGATCGCCACTTTCACAATTGGCGATAAAAATAAACAATTGGCGATAAAAAATTACAATTTTCGAGATTTTTTTTTTTTGAAGTGGCGATTTTTTTTATTTCCTGCAGTATTACATTATCGGTCAGTGTGTATTCGGTCAATGTGTAGTTATTAGTACGTAACTCTAATTACATTTCATTACACTGCATTACATAAGAGTTATGACGGAGTAGTCTTTTCAAATGTGCATTTGAAGCGTTCTTTGTTTACTTTCTACTTCATGAAGAGTGATCTAAGAATTTTGCTGATACTCACTTTATTAGGTAAGTATATGGTAATATTTGTGTGTCCTATTGTAGACTAAGAATTTTCTCTCAATAACAATATAGCGAAGTATCAACTGCAGGTGTTTTCTATATTTTATATAAACTTGATATCAGAAGACACTACTGTCTGTTCCACGTTTTGCTGCCGACAAACAGCCGACAAACTTTTAGCTATTAAACAAACTAAATCTAAAAAATATTTAAACGAAAGTACTTTTTCATCAATAACAAAAAAGTCACCCTCCCCAAAAAAAATTATTTGAAGAAATTCCATTAAATATTTTCGGTATTGGTGAAAAAGTACTTACATTTAAATGAGTTTTAGATTTAATGTGTTTAATAGCCAAAAGTTTGTCGGCAGAAAAACGTGGAACAGACAGTAGGCTTTCATCAATAGTTGATGGTCAAATATCAAATATTGTTTGTTGAAACGAACACAGACTTGGTTACGTTGTGTCATTACGCTGACGTCATTAAGAGGTACTAACAACAACAAGTACTGAAACTTCCAGAATCCATCTGATTCAAAGTACGTAATCATTTATATTGTCCTTATTACACAACGGATTTTTATGAAATATGGCGCATCAAACGCGTCTTGTTAAGCTGCATTTAATGGTCTCTGTACTTTGGCCCAAACTTCTGTCGTTTTTTCAAAGAATCAATTTCCGTGAAAGAAGTCTGTGTCGAATTCCCTGGACCACCAAATGCAGCTCATGAAGACGAGTTTGCTGCGCCATATTTCATCAAAATCCGTTGCATATTAAAGAAAATATCAAATAATACCTACTTTGGAGTGGGCAAGATTTCAACACTTTCAGGCTCTGTTGTTGTTATATTTAAATAATAGAATAATTCACAACATGCTTTGACAGCACTTCAGAATCATTTCCATTGGAAATGATTCTCAAATGCTGTCAAAACATGTTTTTATTGAGAAATAAGGCAAGATATAAAAGCAACAGCAGACGATAATTGTTGTGAGTAGCGGTCTAAGGGGCATGCACCTTGAAAATGGTGAATCCTCGGCATACAATGGATTAAGTACATGTACAGCTTACCTAGGACTTTCCTTTGGCCGGACTCGGACAACTGAACTCTGAACTTGTCATTCACACCCTCATTGTTAACACAGATGTCTATGTGGCGCACAACCCTGAAAATTACAAAGGGAACATAGTGGTGAAATTTCAGCATTTGCAATGTTATATAATACAAGAGCTCCGCGGAGCAAGATGTCCCACCTGGCGCAGTTTGATAGTACATAAAGAGCTTTAAATAACCTTGGGGTTAGTGAGCACCATGGGCTTTCTGTAGAATGATGCGGGATGTTGTTACAAATGCATGTATGGGATATTAAAGCATAAACTGAGCGTTAACTTTTCCAAACACGGACATTTCTAAGTCAGTGACCTTGACCCTTGGGGTTAGCGGGCACCATGGGCTTTCTGTAGAATGATGCGGGATGTTGTTACAAATGCATGTATGGAATATTAAAGCATAAACTGAGAGTTAATTTTTCCAAACACGGAAATTTCTAAGTCAGTGACCTTGACCTTTGGGGTTAGCGGGCACCATGGGCTTTCTGTAGAATGATGGGCTTTCTGTAGAATGAAAAATGTGGGATGTTGTTACAAAAATGCATGTATGGAATATTAAAGCATAAACTGAGCGTTCATTTCTAAGTCAGTGACCTTGACCTTTGGGGTTAGCTGGCACCATGGGCTTTCTGTAGAATGATGTGGGATGTTGTGAAAAATGCATATATGGAATATTAAAGCATAAACTGAGCGTTAACTTTTCCAAACACGGAAATTACTAATTCAGTGACCTTGACCTTTGGGATTAGCGGGCACCATGGGCTTTCTGTAGAATGATGCGGGATGTTGTTACAAATGCATGTATGAAATATTAAAGCATAAAGTGAGCCTTAACTTTTCCAAACACGGAAATTTCTAAGTCAGTGACCTTGACCTTTGGGGTTAGCGGGCACCATGGGCTTTCTGTAGAATGATGCGGGATGTTGTTACAAATGCATGTATGGATTATTAAAGCATAAACTGAGCGTCAAATTTTCCAAACACGAAAATTTCTCGAAGTCAGTGACCTTGACCTTTGGCGTTAGCGGGCATCATGGGCTTTCTGTAGAATGATGCGTGATGTTGTTAGAAATGCATGTATGGAATATTAAAGCATAAACTGAGCGTTAACTTTTCCAAACATGGAAATTTCTAAGTCAGTGACCTTGACCTTTGGGGTTAGCGGGCAACATTGGCTTTCTATAGAATGATGCGGGATGTTGTTACAAATGCATGTATGGAATATTAAAGCATAAACTGAGCACTAACTTTTCCAAACACGGAAATTTCTAAGTCAGTGACCTTGACCATTGGGGTTAGCGGGCAACATGGGCTTTCTGTAGAATGATGCGGGATGTTGTTACAAATGCATGTACGGAATATTAAAGCATAAACTGAGCGTTAACTTTTCCAAACACGGAAATTTTTAAGTCAGTGACCTTGACCTTTGGGGTTAGCAGGCACCATGGGCTTTCTGTAGAATGATGCGCGATGTTGTTACAAATGCATGTATGGAATATTAAAGCATAAACTGAGCATTAACTTTTCCAAACACGGAAATTTCTAAGTCAGTGACCTCAACCTTTGGGGTTAGAGGGCACCATGGGCTTTCTGTAGAATGATGCGAGATGTTGTTACAAATGCATGTATGGAATATTAAAGCATTCCATTGAGGGAAACAGAAGTTACAATGAATTAACCTGAGCGTTAAGTTCTAGAAACAGAGCTAAACGCAAAAACTTAACGTTGAATGCATGTGAAAAGTAGGTCAATGAACCATGAAAAGCAGGTGAAGGTCACATGGGTTCCCTCTGTTTGAGATGGTAACACCACAGTGTTGATGTATACCAAGTATGGAGGTCGTAGGAGTTATAGTTTTCTGGAAACTGAGCTAAACGCAAAAACTTAACGTGAAATGTTGATGCCGCCGCCAACGCCGACGGCGGACAACCTGACTCCAGTATACCCCCCACAACTTGTTGCGAGGGGGGGGGGGGTATAATTAGCAAGCACTGTCAAACAAGGGTGGTTTTATCTGATCAAGGTCCAGATAATATAGTGAGCCCGTGAGAAGATATTATCACAATCTGCCTTATCAAATGAGCATTATGTACAGTTCACATAAGTGTACTGAAGAGAAGTTTAAAAATCCAATTTTAGACACCACATTAAATTCCCACAGATAAATTGCATTTTTTTTCAGAATAAAATCAACATTTGACATAATTAAATTAATAAAAGTGTGGAATATTTTTGTAAAATAATGCTGGAAAATTAAAGCTCATGTGGAACATGATTTGTATTAAATTAAATTTTTTTCAACACTAAAATATTTGAATCTTCAGTTGAGTCAATTCCTTACAATTAAAGGGGTCAGTGGAAGAAGGGGGCTAACTTCATCATGGAGTTAGCCCCCTTCTTCCACTGACCCCTTAAATTTTTGGTGGCTGAGATACATGTACTGTGATAGTGGTGTTCCAACTGACATCAACTTACACGTCTACACAACACCTGGATCGAATAGTTCCCTCCGCATCGACCACTGTATACTTGGTTGGCACGGTGCACAACACTGAAATTAGGCAAACAATTATTGACCCATTACATTTTTAAGATAATGGAACACCATGTTGGATTTGGAAACTTATTTTGTCATTTAACCTCATTTGCCAAGTCAGTTGGAAACTAGTGGTGACAAAATAGACTTTCACTGATAAATAAGGAAAAGTGTACTCTGTTAAGTCTAGTCTAAGCGTACTCAAATCTTATGATAAAAATCAGGATGTTCTATTGCTTTAGCCTAGGCCTTGACTCAACCAATCAAACTGAAAAGTGGCTGTGACTTAACTCTTTGCATGCTGGGAAACTTGTGGGCTATAAATAGTTCAAAACTAGCGGACAAGAATTCATCATATTTTCTTGTATTTCTCCACGTAAATATCATGAATATATCTTGGAATTTCATTAGAATTGAGTCCTGAGGACTCAATTCTAATGAAATTTCAAGACATATTTACGGAGAGAAATAAAACATATACATGTACCGGTACTCCTAATGCGTTTGGCGGATATTTTCGCCGCTAGCATGCAAAGAGTTAACAAATGGGGCTTGTGTCTTTTCCATCAATGAAACACCCGTCATGCTCATAACAAGATGGTCTTTAGGCTACATGAATATGTTATTTGATCATGAGCTACACTGGTCAAAAATCAGATAAGCCCCATTTCTCCAGTCATCGCCACATTTAAGTTCAAAGTATTGTACGTGCTGAGAAAATGGAATAATAGCATGCAAAGCTCGGAATATATTTGCAGCTCAATGATTTCACACAATTGAATTGGGAATTACAGTAGTACAAATTTGTGGCCATGGTCATGTGACCTATAATTTGTGCTAATATTTATATTTCAAACCTCCGGTGTCTGAAAATGTTTTCTGTCTCCAATCCGAATCTTTTGAAACTTTAAATTCGTCACATATCCGTTTGAACTCCTTACGGTTGTATGTGTTGGAAATGGGATTCCACCCGTCGTCTTGAGGTAGTGGAGTACCTAGTTCTTTGAGAATCCTCCTAATGGTATAATACACATGAAAGTTGTAGACGCTACTGCTTAACATGCTGTTACGGTCTGCTATGTGGTCTCTGAAAGAGACGCCACACCCGGTTGTGGCACACACACGGCAAATTTTAGTTGGTTCTGCCAGAACTGCATAAGATTGGTTGTTCCAGTTTGTTATGACATCCTGTGTAATGGTTTTAGGAAGTCTGTACTTTTCAAACATGTTAGTGAAATTTGTCTCGAAACCCATGCCCAAACTAGCTCTTATTGTGGGGTGCACAAGCTCACCAATGGTGTTCTTTTGCTTGTATTTACCTCCGACCGCATACTTCGCATTAGAATTAAAGCTAAATGCTTTGGTATCCATTGAAAGATATTATTATGTTTGCTACTATCACTAATGTTCAAAAAGGGAGTTGTGAACTTCAAAAGTCAATCGACAACTGCTGCGGAAAACGTCGGGTAGGCCTTAGATCAATCACGTTCACGGTTGGATGGCAGAATGTGGGGAAGAGCAAAGGGTTTTACTATGTGAAGGATGGACAACAATTCGGTGTAAAGCTGCCTCACGGACTGTGGGGAATAAGACAGCTCAAAGATTTTGTCAACTCAGAGCTTGACGGTATAATCTAACCTCACAGTATCGAATGCTACCGGGCTCGCAACAATGACCATCAGCACTGATAATAAGGTAGTGGTCTCCCCGGGGTTGGGTATTCAACTCGTTTTAGAGAGACATACTCCTCGAACAAAGGAGTGTTTACCCCGGGTGAGTACGTCGGTGATAACCCGGTGGACTTCGCCTTCACGAAAACTCTCAGGGTGCACCTGGATCGGGTGAACACATCGATCAACACGGTAGACGGCACTCCCAGCACATTACTGAAAACCGTGCAAGCCAGCGACTGTTTCTATGGTGAGACTGTGACCTTAGACTTCCCACACCCCGAGATGAAAGTTTTGGAATCGGGACATATCCACAAATTTACGGTCTCTATTCTCGATGATCAAGTGAGAAAGTTGAAAAACGATTACCCGATTTCGGTAGTTCTCGAAATTTCTAATTGAGTATAGGTGCCCAATATTATAATTAATTTTATTATGAGTATATACGGACCAGGTAGTTCTTCCGATTGGGTGACAAATTCAAAGAATTTGGAATCGGCAGAAGGTGGATTCATCCCGACAGAGGGCGACTTTTTAACTACTGGAAAAACCAAGGCCTTGATAAATAAAACTATATCGAAGGTCACAAACGGGATTCACAGGAGTATATCAGATGTTAGAGTAGAAGTGCTGACGGCGACTGCACAAATTGAGGGAGTCCGAACGGATATTGAGAAAGATCAGGCGGCTTATGAGGTGTTGCGCTCAGAGGACTCTCTCATCAGAGAAACGGAACTAAACGAACTAGGTAAAAAAATAACGAAATTTCGAAAAGAGAGCAGGTCGGATATTGATAAAGTCCGAGAAGACCACCAGGCGGCCCTTACGGAGGGTTATGATACGTTGTGCTTAGAGGACTCTCATTAGAGAAGCGGCACTTACCGAACTAGACAAAAAAATAACTAAATTTCGAAAAGAGGCCACGTCAGGTATTGAGAAAGCCCGAGAAGACCACCAGGCGGACCTTACGGAGGCTTATGAGGTGTTGCGCTCAGAGGACTCTCTCGTCAGAGAAGCGGCGGTTGCCGAACTAGATAAAAAAATAACCAAATTTCGAAAAGAGACCCGGTCGGGTATTGAGAAAGTCCGAGAAGACCACCAGTCGAACCTTGCGGAGGCCCTTGCAGAGGCTTATAATGCGTTGCGCTTGAGGACTCTCTCAACAGAGAAGCTACACTTACCGAACTAGACGGGAAAATAGCCGAATTTCTGAAAGAGACCAGGTCGGGGGTTGAGGGGGTCCGAGAAGACGACAAGGAGGCCATTGCGGAGGCTTATGGGGCGTTGCGATCAGAGGACTCTCTCAACAGAGAAGCGGCACTTACCGAACTAGACAAAAAAAATAACCAAATTTCGAAAAGAGGCCCGGTTGGGGGTTGAGGGGGTACAAACGGGTATTGAGAAAGCCCGAGAAGACCACCAGGCGGACCTTACGGAGGTTTATAGGGTGTTGCACTCAGAGGACTCTCTCATCAGAGAAGCGGCGGTTGGTGAACTAGATGGAAAAATAACCGAATTTCAAAAAGAGGCCCGGTCGGGTGTTGAGAAAGCCCGAGAAGACCACCAGTCAGCCCTTGCGAAGGCTTATGAGGTGTTGCGCTCAGAGGACTCTCTCATTAGAGAAGCGGCGGTTGCTGAACTAGACGGAAAAATAACCGAATTTCAAAAAGAGACCCGGTCGGGTGTTGAGAAAGCCCTAAAAGGCCACCAGGCGACCATTACGGAGGCTTATGATGCGTTGCGCTTAGAGGACTCTCTCAGCAGAGAAGCGGCACTTACCGAACTAGACGGAAAGATAACCGAAGTTTCCGATAAACTGAAACATGATCGTATAGCCGCGACCAAAGCTCTTGAGGAGGCCTCTTATAATATTCGTACTGAGGCATATAACGCAAACAGTGCGCTTGCCGGAATAGTGCAAACAATGAAAACGCTAAAACGTGCCATAACAGTTTGGGCTGAGAAGCGGGGCCCATTGGTTAAGGGGCACTATGAATATTCGTTCGGTGCCAAGCGAGTAATAAATGTGGGGGATACACTATGACAGCCGCGGGTGAAGTTATCCAAATGGCAGTCTGCTCGGTTAATGGTAGTGGTAAACCTGTGGGCGCGGTCGCGATAAATATTGTAGTAGATGGGGAAGAACGGGGGGTTGGAATCACTAAAATCTCTGCAGATAGTTCGACGGTGGTTTCGTTCTCCCTGTTCTGATGGACTTAGACTTTCCAAAGGTAGTGTTATTAACTTTGTTACGAAAATCGGTGACCCAGAGAGTCCTTCCACTATTGTCTCATTGTTAATTGAACTTATTTTGTAAATACTATATATTGAAAATCATGAACGAATCAACACTTCCAATTGTCAATATCACTCCATCAACACGGTGTACAATTAACGAAAGAAGTTCAGATTTTAGGTTGAATAATATCGTCGCTATGCAGGATATTTTAGTTAGAGAATATACAAATAGAAAAAGAAACGCTAAAAATATAGACGCGCGGTAAACATGGCTGAAGTATCTAGCACGGCTCGGCGAGTGTTTCTGTGTTGTGGGGTGGGGCGGGGACAGCTGCAACTATATCCACCATTATAACGGTTCCTGTAGCGGGGATTTTATGTGCGGTGTCGGCCATTTCTGGGTTGTTGTGTATGGTAATTAGGGCGTCTGGGTGGAAAACTCGAGAGATGTAGAAAACATGATAGAATATCTGTTCTCGCCAGGTCTAAGAAAAATACCATCGACGTTATGGTGTCCAAAGAGTTGGCCGATAAGAAAATATCAAATTTAGAGTTTGAATCCGTGGTGGAAGAAATGGGGAGATATGAACAATTAAAAAATGATATAAGAATCAAGGCGGGGCGCCACCATGCCCAAAATTGAGTGTACTGATTGGGATAAATTTAGGGAAAAACTTGGAGATAAAGTCGGAAGAAATGTTACAGCACCATTGTGATATTTTATAAAATAATTAATTTTATAATTAATTTAAAGAAAATTATAAAATTAATTATATTGGTGCATTAAACAATTTATTAATTAATTTTATGAAAATTATTAACAATTTAAAAAGAAAAACAAAATTTTTTGTTTAGGTTCCACCGAGGCTCGAACCCGCGCCAGCAAAACCTTCTGGGTCCACCCCGCTAAGCCTTCGCTTAAATTTCTTCTATTTTTTTTATTTTTTCGGCTTAGCGAGGTGTGTTACACTCACATCTCCTCCACCCCATCATTGGACCAATGCCGCGGACCCCACCTCATCGTTACCTCCATCCGCTATAATGTGCAGAGCGGCCAGAGTGAATTACATGTGGCGAAACTTATCTCACTGTTGAGATATTAATGCTGGCGTCCCGACACCAAACTGTGTTTATTTCTCGTATATAAACTTAACAATCGATAGCCTGTTTACATACCATCGATAAGGCTATAAATAGCCGTGTGTGTAATATATATTACAGTGTGTTTATAAACTGTGTACATCACCTGTGTAAATCGATAGCCCGTTTACATACCATCGATAAGGCTATAAATAGCCATGTGTGTAATATATATTACAGTGTGTTTATAAACTGTGTACACCACCTGTGTAAATCGATAGCCCGTTTACATACCATCGATAAGGCTATAAATAGCCGTGTGTGTAATATATATTACAGTGTGTTTATGTTTCATCCCGGAAGACGTAATCATGTAATCTCTCTATAAAATGGACACTTAATATACGTGTAAGGTAGGACATATAATTTGCATGTTTATAACACGTGTAAGTGAAACATTGTCATCTGCTTGTTGTTGTGATTACAACATAAATTTATAAGCGATATCGTAGAAATATACGTTCGTAAACGAATCGTTGTGGGTTTTAATAGTTTTATAATACGCCTTAGTTTCATATCCGATACGCATTATCTGTCTTAATGTTCGATATTTGCCTCTTGTATAGTTGACATAATTGCCGGTATAATATTGTAAATGCAACGTTTTTGTCGGAGCGTAATAATTACGCTGGTATTTCATATATTCGATATCGCCTAGTGTTCTCATTTTATAGAATTTATATACAGGATTATAACCCCCGTAAGCTTCGTAAACTTCTTCAACACAGTCATTAAAAATTTGCAATTCAAATTGTATTGTATTATCCATTTTCTCTAATAATATTGGTACTTGTTTTTTTCTGTTGTTCAATTTCCAATTAGAATTTTCAAATCCATTACAATATATGTTGTAGAAACGCATATCCGTAAACGAATCGTTGATTTTAAAATGTTTTATATTAAAATTAATTTTATGATGTTCCGGTAGTTGTTCTCCGATACTATTTAGTCGCTTCGTTTCACTAATTTGATCTTTGTATCGGCGACATAATTGCCGGTATAATATTGTAAATGCAACGCTTTTATCGGAGCGTAATAAATTACGCTGATATTTCATGTATTCGATTCTGCATAATGTTTTCAATTTATAGTAATATTTTTCACCAAAGACATTATAAAATTACAATTCCCATTCTATTTTATTATCCATTTTGTTATAATATTTGTATTGTTTTTTCTGTTCAATTTTCTAATTTTATAAAATTAGTTTGATAATGTTTTTACAGTGTTTTAATGCTGTAGAAACACCGTGACTTATTATATCGATTCTATCTTTCTAACTGACTTTCCGATTTGAATTATTACTAAACGATAATACTTGCGAGCACGTAATCCCTTGTTAACCATTCAATGAGTAGCCTGAGTGCCACAGCATGGTGGACATAGTAATGACTCGGCTTTGGTCCCTACCCCACAATGCCGACATGGGCGAGGCGAAACGGAACCTCTTCGCATCCATGCACAGTGATGTTTGCAATATTCGTAAATACCGGTGCGAAAACATCTCTCATGACTACCTGTCTTCAACCACGCACACTTAACTAGAATCATTATGTTATATATATATACCGAGTATAACATAGGGATTTTTATCTCTAATAGGGTGTATCTTCTCAGTCATAATATATGGTCTCGCGGAGTAGTAGTATATAAGAGTCATAATGATTACAAGTTTCATGTGGAAGCCACCACACGTAGTGGGGTGGCTTCCATATAAACTTGTATCATTATGACTCTTATATATTACTCACAGAGAATTGAGCACCGTTTTCATGTATTATTCACGTGTTCGCAAACTTTGCCTATATTGCCATTATTGGCCATACTCGCATCTTCGGCAAAATAGATAATGTGGCCACTTACTAACAGCAGAATAAACAGCAGACACTACTATAGTTTGCTGCACTATGTGTCGGTCAAAGTTATTGAAGAAAAGTCTAGCTCCTGATCAAACAGTACATGTACACTCCTGTACCTGATAAAAATCTCTATTGCTTGTTTGAAGCATGATGGGTGGTTCATTGATGGAATGGCGATGCGGATGCACAGGCTGATCTGGATCTACACCGGTCGCAAAACCAATAAGCACCATTTCTCCAGTCACTGCCACAAATATAACAAATCTCATTATTTTGTTCATTCTTCGATAAAGGTATATGTTGTTACCACTCATTTGAACCGTCTCGTACCACTCATTTGAACCGTCTCATTGAGACAGTTCAAATGAGTGGTAACAACATATACTTTCGAAAGGATATAAAGAAAATAGGGGATATTTTTCTCTCAAAAGGTTCATACTACTAAAAATGTATCCCGTCTGTAATGGGTTTAACGGGGCATATCAGGATTTTTGGAGAAAAAATAAAATAAAAACGTGTTTTCATCATGGCCCTGTGTATAGGACTCAGAGCTCCAGATAAGCTGCATTTTTGCGTAAATACCCAATTAAAATTGCCAAAAACACAATGGAAATCAGAAGTAGCGAGTATCAAAAAGCAATAACAAATTTGTGTTTAATCAGGATTTTCAAATTGTCGTACTTTGTACTCCACTTCTGAAAATCAATGCATATTCAGATAAAATAAATGTGCCTGTGAGAGGAGAATTGGGACTCATGGGTTTTACAACCTTTATAATGCTACAGAAAACAATAAACATACCACAAATATAGCATATTTTTCTTATTTTCCATGAAAACAAATCTTGGTATTTCATTATAATTGTCTCCAAGGAAATGCCAAGATACGTTTTCATTTTGAACTATTCAATAATTGCTGTCTGTTGATGTGTAAACAGTAGTGTGATTTTATTTTACCCAATTAAAATATTGAAATACGCAATTGCTTCAGATATGATGGAGTGAAAATACTCAATTACTAATTCCTTATCTGAAGCCCTGGGACTGCTGGGTTATTTCCATTTTCACCCGGAATTGATGAAATGGATAACAGTGCAGATTCTGACAAAAACTGCACAGAGCATATATTGCACAAAAAGATACCAACTGGCAGGAGGTGCCCATTTTGTAACGGTGAAACATCTAGCATCGAGGCGCCGGCTTGTCTGGTCGCAAAACCCATGAGTCCCATTTCTCCTCTCACAGGCACATTTATTTTATCTGAATATGCATTGATTTTCAGAAGTAGAGTACAAAGTACTCACGACAATTTGAAAATCCTGATTGATTTTCACATTGAAGAGTGAAAATGCTTTAATATATACACAATGTATATTGTAAGTAACATTGAAAGTTCTTGCAGCTGAATTTTCATATTTGTTTACTACTTTTATTTATTCCCTACATTACATGGTTTCTATAGACTTGTGAAAACTTACCTGAGATAATCGCGCTGATTCAGACTTGGCGGCGCCGGGTGCTTAATTTTCGCATCGACATATCAGAATACAAATGTGAAGGAAACATACTATCGGGACTCGATTTCCACTTTGACTAAACCGATATATCGACATATCCGATATCGAGTTATCAGGAGTAAAATATATGATATATATAGGGAATTCTGCCAGGACCTTGGACGTATATCGAGATAAGTAGGTATATCGAGATAAACAATATCGAGATAACGAGATTCATCTGTGCTATGTAAGTATTTTTCACATGTAGGGTGAGGATTGAACTCACAACCTCCGGTATACCATCCCTCAAAAATCATGAGTTATAATACTCTTTAATAGACACAACCTTATCTGGATTAATACAAACATTGTACCTTTGAACTTGAGAGGAAAGTCGTATGGGTTATATAGGGTGAGAATTTGTTTGTGTGACACTTGGTCATCGGAGTAGAAGGTCAGCGACGTCGGGAAGACAAACGTCGGCAATTTGCCATCAGCAAGGGTTCCTGGTTGCTTAAACATTGGTCACCTCCCTTAGTCTCCAACGTCATTACTGGCAAATGTAGGAGCTAGGGTGCGTCTGAAAGGCAGAAACTGTCACGTGAACACGCCAAGTTTATGACCTTAACCCTTAGACTACTACACACAACAAGTGTCTGTTGCTTTCATATCTTGCCTTATTTCTGAATAAAAACATGGTTTTACAGCACTTCAGAATCATTTCCAATGCAGGTGAATTTTCATATTTGTTTACTATTATATTTATTCCCTACATTACATGTACATGTATATAAAAAAAAAAAATGGCGGATTCACGTAGGGGAAAACCTGGCGTGCACCCCCCTAAAATTTGACGAGTAAAGATATTTCTGTATATTATATTTTGTATACAAAATATTCTGTAAAGATACTAACCCTAACGGAAATTATTCTGAAGTGCTGTCAAAGCATGTTGTAAATTATTCTAAAGTGCTGTCAAAGCATGTTGTTGATGATAAAAATGGAAAATAGAAAACAAACAACAGACAACAAAAAAATAAGATAGGGTTAACCTTGAGACTGGACGGTCACAAATTTCACACAGGATAACAGTAGACCATCAGAAGAGTGCATGAGTGAATTATCCAGAAGTTCTATCAAAGGAAACAGAAGCTAAAAGAAATTTACTCCAACGTTTTTGACCTTAATTTCTGGATTATTGGTGGTGGGTCATGGATTTGTCACAGCATGATAGAGAACCATCAGAAGTTATAACAAAATTTACCCCAATGTTAGTTTGTGAAACAACTAAGTCTGTGACCTGGACCTTAGGATTTGAAACATGAAAGAATCTCGTCTATAACCACTGCTTAATTAAAGGTACATGCACACTCAGTAGGCACACAATGTTCTTTATAGGAATTAAATAAGTAGTAGTATAGAGGGAGTCAAAATGATACCACCTCCCAATTGTGGATACAGTTTGCACACAGACACCCCTTTTGAGACATTATACCATCGCCCAATTGTGGATACGAATTGCACACACATCCCTATTTGGGAAAAGTGTAGAAAGAATTCGTCTCCCAAGAGGAAAACAGAAAGGGCAGACGACAATGTTCCACACCCAATTGTGGATACGAATTGCACACACATCCCTTTTTGGGAAGTTGGTATCCACATGTGGGACGAAACATCCACAATCGTACTACCACCACCCAATTGTGGATACGAATTTCACACACATCCCTTTTTGGGAAAGTAGAAGAAAAATTCGTCTCCCAAGAGGCAAACAGACGACAATGTTCCACACCCAATTGTGGATACGAATTGCACACACATCCCTTTTTGGGGAAGTTGGTATCCACATGTGGGACGAAAACATCCACAATCGTAACTACCACCTACCCATGGCATACGAGAGTGGGGAAAAAAAGGTCGAGAAATCCGCAATTGGGACGCGAGTATACACAACTAGAACCCCCATCCACAATTGCACTGGTGCCGTAGAAAGAATTTGTCTCTCAAGAGGCAAACAGAAATCCTACCACCCATTTGTGTATTTGGGAAAAGTGTAGAAAAAGTGTCTCCCAAGAGGCAAACAGAAATCCTACCACCTATTTGGACACATTTGGGAAAAGTGTAGAACAAATTCGTCTCCCAAGAGGCAAACAGTTATCCTACCACCCATTTGGGGAAAAAGACAACTCGAACAAAGACAATTCGAACAAAGACAACTTGGAAAACCTCTCTAGAATTGGGTCGAGAAACCCACAATTGGGACACGAGTATCCACAACTGGACTGGTAGTACGAAAGACGACGTTTGGTCCAATAGTGGATGGGGGTTCTAGTCCATTCCGCACGGAGCCACAATTTTTGGAGGCCTCGCCTCGCCACATCCACAATCGAACGCCCAATTGAAGATTATTGTTTCCCATTGGAATAGACAAACAATTTTGCCAAATCGATCCAAAATGCCATACAAGGAATGCGAAACATGCGGCAAGGGTTTCGACAAACCCGCAAATCTTCGAAGACACATGGGTCGCAAGAACCCGTGCAGACCTCCCACGAGAGAGTGTCCCGGATGTGGAGGGAAGTTTGCCACCTACAAGACTCTCTGGCAACATCGCTCGAACAGGTGTCCCGAGGGGCCAGAAGATAGAACCATGGAGGGTAGCAAGAAGAAGGCTGCGACCAGGAAGAGGATCCTGGTACTGGAGAGGAGGGTGGTAGAGTTGGAGGCTAGACTGCGGGATGGAAAACCTCGCGAGGGAGCGAACATCGACAGCGACGACGAGACCGATTGGACAGATCTGTAGAGAGAGGGGGATTCCCCCCACTGGCCCCCAAAGTAGGTAGAACCACCACCCAATTGTCCACATTGGGAAAGTCGAACAAAAACACCCCTAGAAGAACCTCCCATTGCGAATGTAGACCCACCTGGTCCTCTAGAAGAACCTCCCCTTGCGAATACCCCTCTAGAAGGTGCCCGCCCAGCCGGCGAATCTACGCGTTTGCATTTCTTGGAAACCGTTTGGATCGCAAGCTACTGGATGTGGAAACTTCGTTTGGAGCGTTTGCTGGCGAATTTGGAGTGTGTCTGGGTTTCTAGAAGCACCGTTTGGTGGAGGTTGGAACTAGCGCGTTTCAGACACTGGTTCCGAGACTAGTGCATCCGAGACAACCGAGGCGAAATGCGAAAAAGACTTGGAGGTGCACGACATTTGGCAAACGATGGAGAATGCGAATGTGGCTGTCTTGGGATTGCTTTCGCTGTGTATGCAGTTTGCAAACCATTGTTTCCATTCGTGTCTCTAGAGGCTTGTAGACTCTGGAAGAACAAACCAGATCCCCACGCCCAGTTCGTGCACTCCGCAAAACAGTCCGGTACGCCGAATGGGAAAAACGAAACTAGCGACTCCGTACACCCTCCCTATGGAGGGCACGACCCTTTCCAGATGCAGTAGCCATTTTGGAAAATATTCGAACCCTCCCTTCCAATCGCGATTGGGGGAACTTCGATGTGGTCTAGATTTTGTTTTACTCTTGGGAGACGATTTTTGTTCGACTTTCCCAATGTGGACAATTGGGTGGTGGTTCTACCTACTTTGGGGGCCAGTGGGGGGAATCCCCCTCTCTCTACAGATCTGTCCAATCGGTCTCGTCGTCGATGTTCGCTCCCTCGCGAGGTTTTCCATCCCGCAGTCTAGCCTCCAACTCTACCACCCTCCTCTCCAGTACCAGGATCCTCTTCCTGGTCGCAGCCTTCTTCTTGCTACCCTCCGTGGTTCTATCTTCTGGCCCCTCGGGACACCTGTTCGAGAGATGTTGCCAGAGAGTCTTGTAGGTGGCAAACTTCCCTCCACTTCCGGGACACTCTCTCGTGGGAGGTCTGCACGGGTTCTTGCGACCCATGTGTCTTCGAAGATTTGCGGGTTTGTCGAAACCCTTGCCGCATGTTTCGCATTCCTTGTCTGGCATTTTGGATCGATTTGGCAAAATTGTTTGTCTATTCCAATGGGAAACATATCTTCAATTGGGCGTTCGATTGTGGATGTGGCGAGGCCTCCAAAAATTGTGGCTCCGTGCGGAATGGATTAGAACCCCCATCCACTATTGGACCAAACGTCGTCTTTCGTACTACCAGTCCAGTTGTGGATACTCGTGTCCCAATTGTGGGTTTCTCGACCCAATTCTAGAGAGGTTTTCCAAGTTGTCTTTGTTCGAATTGTCTTTGTTCGAGTTGTCTTTTTCCCCAAATGGGTGGTAGGATAACTGTTTGCCTCTTGGGAGACGAATTTGTTCTACACTTTTCCCAAATGTGTCCAAATAGGTGGTAGGATTTCTGTTTGCCTCTTGGGAGACACTTTTTCTACACTTTTCCCAAATACACAAATGGGTGGTAGGATTTCTGTTTGCCTCTTGGGAGACGAATTCTTTCTACGGCACCAGTGCAATTGTGGATGGGGGTTCTAGTTGTGTATACTCGCGTCCCAATTGCGGATTTCTCGACCTTTTTTTCCCCACTCTCGTATGCCATGGGTAGGTGGTAGTACGATTGTGGATGTTTCGTCCCACATGTGGATACCAACTTCCCCAAAAAGGGATGTGTGTGCAATTCGTATCCACAATTGGGTGTGGAACATTGTCGTCTGTTTGCCTCTTGGGAGACGAATTTTTCTTCTACTTTCCCAAAAAGGGATGTGTGTGAAATTCGTATCCACAATTGGGTGGTGGTAGTACGATTGTGGATGTTTCGTCCCACATGTGGATACCAACTTCCCAAAAAGGGATGTGTGTGCAATTCGTATCCATAATTGGGTGTGGAACATTGTCGTCTGCCCTTTCTGTTTGCCTTTTGGGAGACAAATTCTTTCTACACTTTTCCCACATTCATATCCACAATTGGCCGATGGTATAATGTCGTCTGCCGTTCTGTTGGAGACGAATTCTTTCTACACTTTCCCAAATAGGGATGTGTGTGCAATTCGTATCCACAATTGGGCGGTGGAACATTGTCGTCTGCCATTTCTGTTTGTCTCTTGGGAGACGACTTCTTTCTACACTTTTCCCAAATAGGGATGTGTGTGCAATTCGTATCCACAATTGGGCGATGGTATAATGTCTCAAAAGGGGTGTCTGTGTGCAAACTGTATCCACAATTGGGAGGTGGTATCATTTTGACTCCCTCTATACTACTTAAGTGTACACGGAGTTGTATCACTATTGCACCAGTTCTAAACTTATGAGTGGCCGCTATACAGGTATAATTATTTAGTAATATTTATTTTACTGATAGTGACGCGCGTTGGTATCAGGCTATTTTCATATGCAAATGAGTCATGGTATTTTTTTATTATTTTACTAATTAAATGCGTCACCTGAAAAATAATATTTTCTACAGATTATAAAGTATGATAATTGCACATGAAAAAATAAATACACAGTATAAATAGCAATGTCCGTTAACATTTTAAGGAAACACGGTTATCGCCCCTGATATCAGTGCGGAAAGGTACGTCTGATATAAAAATGTATATAAATAATGCCAATCAATACGTGGGGAAATGGTGAATGAATGTTTATTTTGACAGAAAATGTCTCAGATGATTTCTCTGATATAAAGAACAGTTTGTGCCTACTGAATGGGCATGTACCTTTAACGTGCGGATTTTGGGCCATATATGGACGAATGGAACCCTTCGTGACATGTCCACGGGACGAATTGGATCTAGTACAAAATTGTAGTTTTCGAAATTGTGAAATTCGCAACATTTCAAGCACATAAATTTAAGTTAATCTGCATTTTACCTGCGATAGCATAAAACTGTAGGCAATTATGATAACTTCATTGAATAAAACAGTATAAACGGAGACGTCTTCTAAATGTGGGTCTGAGATCAGCTGTGTTTACTTATATTTTGCGTAATACGTCCCTAAAATTGCGTTTCGATAATGGGAGCAAGTTTATTTCTCGGAACCGGTATATTATAATATACAGTACAGTAGGTGGACAGAAGTAATTTTCAAAGTTAAAACCCCATAGACTTGAATGTAATTCCATCTTGGGCTCTCAAATATGTAGCTCAGTACATACTTTACCATGAATGAAATGTAAAGTGTTTAAAAGAAAATAGATTTAGGATATGAATGTTTTGGTTACTGACGGATTATCACAAGCAGTTTGATAGATACATATGAGCCGCACCGTGCGAAAACAGGGCGTAATGAACATTTTCAGTTTTTACTTCTTCGCGTATTCTGAATTGTACATCTTTTAACAGCCACATGCCGCCAAAATTATCAATGTATCCCAATTATGTTTAATTTTATAAGTATTTTTATGACGCGTGGTAAAAACTTATATGACGTTTTAGATCAATGACGTCGAAATTACGACGTTTTTATCAACGACGTATACAAGGGGTGTTAATCAAATACCCGGACAAGTCCTATAGATTTGTCATCTTTTATCGCATGTCAACCAAATTTGAATATCTCGTAGCCTGGCCAAGTGTCTCCCATTAGGCCAAGACAAAGTATGAACATAATGTGTATGGCTCGTGTTGCAGTTGCTAATGTAATGTCATGTTTTAGATTGCGGCCCAAGTAACGTAATTTCGTATGAATAATTTTCAAATATTTAAAGGCAGAGTGAGGCGTTTCCCTGTTGTTTGCTGCTGTCTGAAATAATTTTGGGGAAGAATAGCGACATCATTTAACATTTCGTATGCGATGACATATTTTAAAGTAGGCAGTAGGCCGCTTATAACATTAACTTTGTGAAAAAACACGATACCGGGCAGATTTGGTAGCGTGATACCTTATAATTGTCGCCATGTGTCTTTCTTGAGGATCGCATTACCATCGCATGATATACATTAGTATGCAGTCAAGTGATAGACTGATGATTTGATACTACAAATCGTGCCAAAAGCAAGTTTATGACCATCACATTTCCAATTAATATGTTGATGCATTTATTTTGTCAAATTCAATACAAACCCCGGATATTTATGTCATTATATAGCTGCGTATTTACCTCCATTTATGATAAAATGAATGGCATTAAATGGCATATCATTTGCTAAGTACTGGATAGAATTGTTCAAAAATCTCAATTTACCAAGATAATAGATGGTAATATCGTTGGCATACACTATAGGTTCAAAGTGCAGTGTAAGCGAAGTCTTCGCTGATATGTAGCCAGTTAAATTATGTGTTCACCATTTTTAATTCACTCATTGCTTACACTCGTGTATTATTTCCTGCTATTCAAAATGTACGATGGAATATCCTCTATTTCTATGTATTTATGTTTTGATGTGCAATATGATCGTACTTTATAATCTGGCGAAAATATTATTTTTTCCTGGGTTAGGGTTAGGGTTAAAAAAATATCATGCCTTATTTGCACATGTAAGTAGTGTGATACCACCACGAGTCACTATCAGAAAAATACATATTACTAAATGATTATATCTGTTATTAGCGGGCACTCATAATTTAGAACTGGTGGAATAGTGACACAATTATACACTTATTTAATTTCTATAAAGAACAGTTTGTGCCTACTGAGTGGGCATGTATAGTATATATTTGAAGTAACATGCTAACAATCACCGTTACACATACATGTAAGTCTATGGGATTTCAATGGGTGGGAAATTACTTCTGTCCATCATCGGTGCAGATTTTATGTATTTATCATATTTTTAAGGGTTGGAATTGGCTCGAAGACCTTTCATACCCGGACATACATGTATGTGTGTGCAAGGCGGACAGATGTGTATATATATATGTATGTGTGCCGAAACGGGATACTGCTTGTCTCTCTCTCTCTCTGTATTGAGCCACCTCTCCACAGGTGCACCGAGGTTGTAATCCTCGTAGTTTATGTGGTAGTACAAGCGTGCTGATTGTGTTGAAAACTTCATAAACACTTTGTAAACACTCAGGAATTATGAGATTATATGAGACTGGCAGCCATCACGCTAAGTGCAGTAATCCTTTGTAGGTGTATTTTATCACACAGTTCAGTTGATAGACGATTTAGTCTTGTAACGTTCAGCTTTTCGTTGTATTGTTATAGATGATTACTGCATGTCCAGGATGAATTGAGTTATTCTGGTCCTGTTTTTGCATTCCGGGCTCCACACATATTTTCCTAGTAGTATTATCAAGTTCTTTATTTATATAGTGAAGGCAGGTTTTCTTACGTTATGGTATTCAAGACATCTATTCATTACGTGTACTTTATATTCTGGTTCAAGGTGGCACAGCGGACAAGTATAGTCTATCTGGTAGTGGCTAAATTTACTTTTGTTTGTTTGGAACATGTATGTTCCTGTGATCATTCGTGCACATGTGATTCCTTTACGAACTTCAGTAACAGTTCAGTCTAATGAGTGCCATATATGATGTGTGACATTAACGCGGAGGTAAGATACATTCATCATGAAAAGTGGAGATTTATCTATTGAATCATTTATATTGTTCAGTCCATAACTGATTAATTTGTTTAGCTACCCTGGTTTTCCAAGCTTGCGTTGGAGGAAGACGACCACTGAGTTCACTTAGGCTAGGTAATTCATATAACTTTAATGTTTCAGTAACACGACAGAAGAAGGATCCAGGATTATTCAGGTTAACAGCTGTTTGTCTGTCTATTCACTAGATCTCGGATAACTATATTGTCACAGCTTAGCACCAGGTACATGAAGCTCAGTTGCCTTCTATGCAGCTCTGCTGATATTGGTAACGCCCCGAGAAGTAGACGAAGTGTACATATCGCTGTGCGTTGGGAAAGCGACTGGAACATTCGTAGACTGTTATGGTGAAATATATTCATGCTGTCTAGATCAGCATTGGTCACCTGCAGTACTTCCAAGCCGAATAGCAGTCGCGGAAGGACATATGCTTGGTATATCTTAAATGCTTTGGGTTTAGTCCATTAGTTCCATGTAGGCCGGTTTTAATGAGACTATATATTGTCCTCCTTGCTAAACTGATCATCTCACTAATGTTCAGACTGGACTCACTGGAAGTTGCCCGTATTAGCTCCAGATGAACCTCATTTTCACTGGCGCTGATTTCATCTTCATAAATGGTCCATGTTTCATGGTCTGATGGCTTTGCATTTGTAATTACTTTACTTTTCGTTGGATGAAGCATATATATATATATATATATATATGTTGTTTGGAATACCTGCATGCGACATTTGGTTGGTAGATAGCAACGCTACGTCATCTGCACATGTTGGACATCCGGCATAGACGGTGCCAATATAGAGACCCTCCGTATTCTGTTTCAGCTCTTCAAGTAAGTTGTTTATGTAAACTTTATACAGTTATGTAGACAACAACCCCCTTGTCGGACAACCTGTCTGATTGTGAAACTGCTACTTAATTATCCAGCCCATTTCACTCTAGTTGTCAGACCTTCATACATGTTCTTCACAATTAATCTCACATAAATATGGCACCAGCACTTGTTTTCCTATCTTCATATCGACTTGTTCAGATAATATGATAAATTCGTCCGCTACTTTACCTGTGACTGTTGGCGATATTTTCCACTTAGAGGGCCTTTTGGGACAATCAGCTTTGACGGCACTGCTGCGGATGTGGATTTTTGTAGGCAATCTATGATCATCTGAGTCTTATTTGACGGTCTGTTCCTATCACGGAAGCGAGTAGATAATGAGGTTTCTAGTACTGAACAAAATTGTTCGGAGTTTGCGTTTTCCTGCTGGTATTTTCGAGCAGCAATTGTGTTTGCTTTCTGTTTGTATAGCGAGGATCAGATGTGGTATGCACATTGAACTGAGCACGTACATGCACATGCGCTGATATGTTTAATGGATCAGCATCGAGGATCTCATAGCTTGTGAATATATGTTTATTCCGAAATAGTTTAGGTCACCACATACGATAATCTTGTGTGAATGTTCATATTGCTGTATAATGTTATGGATTATATATAAACACTCAAGATAGTCTTCATGCAATTTTTCAAACTGGTTGTGGGTAGGTAAATATGCATTGATGATGCAAAGATTTGTTGTGGCAGATATTGTCACGGCTACTATATACTGTCATTCCAAACATCGAACTTTTGGACCAGGTCTGATATTATTTTTGATAGATACACCGGCTCTACCTTTTGATGTTTTTACCAGAATGTTGCTTGCTTCCGACGGTATATGTTTCAGACCGGGAATGCATAAAACAGACGGCGAATGTTCATGCTCAGTGGTCCGCTTACTATGGTTATATGGATGATTACTATATATATGTGATATTGTCCTGGCAGTACTGTTATTTGTTGCTGCAGTATTTATACAACTATCTTCATTTGGAGTGATGAGCTAATTCCACTAACATCCAATAAGGATGAAAGTAAAATAGAAGTTCGTATAATTAGTATTCAGGTGTCCCGGGTTTTCATTTTATACAGGTTCCGGGTATTTCCAAAGACAAAGCTGTTTGTTGCCATATTGCAAACAAGTCCGTCTTGTTATGGCTAAACTCGAGCATGATGACTGATGTAACAACCAAAGGAAAGTCAGCTACAGAAGCTGTGAAGCTGAGGTAGGCCCGTGAAACTTTGTATTCAAATTGTAAATTAACATTTTAATCCGTTTCTATAACTGTCGCATGTGAATTGTTTGAAGGCCATTGCAAATTTATGAAATGGTGCATGAATTGCAATCTGCATCACTGAGACGCTTATTAAATTTAATGCCATAATGGTAAACATCACATGTTTCTAGCGTGGATGGTCGAACTACGACTGACTCGAACTTTTATTCGAGTCCGTTGCCGGTTCGAGAGATCGATCTTCCACTGTAGTATTTTCGTAGGTCTAAATGTGAAATATTATTCTAGCATAAAAATGATGTACAGTAGCGTAACCATTTGTCGGGAGTACCCCCAGAATTTTCATAAACCGCATTTTTCTGTAATCACGGAAACTTTCACGGTCAGTTTCCCGGACATTTTTTGCAGAAGACTCCTATCTGTCAAATGGAGAAAAATATTCCACATCGCCCTTTGGTCAAACATTGTTTACTGTACACTCCTCTGATAATTTAGATAACCATTTTTTACTCTGATCCGATGGTGCGCCACACTACAGGATGAGAATAACCCAACAACAAAAATCCAGAGTCTAAGGTCACAGTCTATTTTCTACAAGTGCCTGGATGATACGTTAACAAAATGGACGACATGGAAACAAGCAGGACTTTTAGATAAATCTGGTTTCACAGCACTTTTACGATAAGTTTATTGTTTTAAAAGTTTTGAATAATTCTTTTTGTATGCTTATAGCTCTAGTAACTGGCCAACGAAGGCTTATTATCCAGAACCTAGGTATATCCATTGTATTTTATGGCAAAAACGTATCGATTTACCCCCAAACATATTGGGTCACGTGACTAGTGATATGTCACGCCGACTTCCAGAATACATGAAACACCTTTCTAAGCACTGCACAAAACAATTCAAATGCGCCCGGGTCTGAAGATTATGTAATTTAGAAATGTAGAAAACTATCATTCGAACGCCACCGTTGTTTGAAAATCGCACAATTAGTCGTAAATGCATACTCTCCTATACGACGTGTTACAGCGTGTCTAAACCGCTGTTTGGGGTTGGTTTTCGGCATAGATTTTACTGTTGCTAATACATTAACATAAATATCAAAGATTTTGAGTGTAACCTGTACCAAAAACGCGTCACACTATGCACATACAGTCGAACCTGTGAACAACGACCGGCAAAGGGAAGTGGCCGTTGTTGACAGGTGGTCGTTGTTCCAAGGGTCAAACATTTTCCCGGTTTCACAACAAAGTCGGCCATGTATTTAGCATTCTATTGTAATCTATATGCATGCATATAAAACGTCTTGGCTGTATACACTTCCACCTGACGATTCGCAATTGCACGATCGTGGAGTGTATCTGCTTTTTATCAATTAAAAATTGCATGAAAATGGCAAAAATAGTCAATTTATTTTGTTATGTCATCTTGTTATTGTTCTGAACTCAGCCTCGCTTTGTATTATATACAAAAAGGAGTAATTACCTTCATGATAAGTATATCCCGCGGCTTGCTTTGGTGCACCATTTAATAGCTTGTCGTAATTACATGTAAGTGGTTTAATTAGCATGACCATTAGTATTTTATTTTCTTGTTCTCAATTTCACACCATCAGTTGATGGTTGTATAGTCTTTATTAAAACGATAGCCTATGTGGGTCAGCCTGTGAAAACCGCGATTTATTTTTTGTAACAAAAATATTTCATTGAATGTGTCAAGTCGAGTAACCCACACAAGATAGGTGTCCAAATCGGGAGAGAGCACCAGGCTTATTTGCTTTCTGTCAAATGTATAATATCCTTGTCAAGCCCGAATATTTAAGCAGCCTATGACGAATTGGCAATATCCGCTTACGTAATTACTGATGTTTTTAATTAGAGATTGGCGAGCATTGTAAACCATGGGTAGACTACGCGAATCCACTGCAATAAGCCGGGATTTGTCGGAGATCGAGACCCAATTCATGTAAACACGTTTGTCGTGTCACTTTAGACTGGTTCCCGCTAGTATTGTTTCGCTATGCTGCTCATCCGACAGGGTACCAGTCTAGTGTGGACTACGTGACTGACATCAGCAACCGCGTGCATTGATCTTTGATATATGGCCTTGTGCCCAGCAGTGTGAAATTTATTCTTGACAAGCGTGGTGTGTTTGAAGTCTTAGTGTTGTCACTGTAGACGAATCAGCATCGTGACTTACGCGGAATTGCATTATGCCTATTGGAATACACGACACGGAATCCATATCAGGAGTTACCGTTTATGCCAAATTATGGAGTTATGCAATATTTTTCATGGAAAATGTTTAATGTCGCCAAAATGACACCGACCATATCGGTAAATGTAAATGTTTTCAAAAGAGCGTTGTGCCAATGTATGCAAATGTAATCGATGACTAATTGGATACGACCAGTTGCAATTCAAATGATAGCGGCCAGATTGTGATGAAAGGAAAATAGCGATTGTGGTGGTATTTTTTTTTGCCGACAAAAACTTGACATGGCCACTGTTCACATACAAAAATGCCGTGTAGGAATGAAAATAGCTGGCCACTGGTCGCAGTTCGGGGGTGGTCGTTATTCCAAGGTCTTATAAAGAACAAAATTGGACGGGGGGATTTTTAACTGGCTGTTGTGGACAGGTGGTCGCTATACCCAGGTGGTCGTTAGCACAGGTTTTACTGTATATACCAACAATAATTGACCATCCAAGACATGTTAGAAACACCTGTGGTAAAAATGTAATACAGATTAACTACAAGCCTCTTGAGCCCTGGTGTTTGTCTGTCTGTCTGTCCGCCTCTGAACCATTTTGATTTTATTAATATTATTTTGAGTGGTGACCACACAGTGGTAATCCACCTGTGGTCTGACTAGGGTTTTATAAGCCAATTCTCTAATCTTTAAAGTTTACGTTTCCAACCAAAGCTCATTAATAGTTAGTTAGTTCACATATATATAAGGGTGGGGATCAGCTGTAGAACTTTCTTAGACTAACATGTCATGTCTTTATCATTTTTCACTTTTATTTTTCGTTATCTGACTTCAAAGATTTACAGTTAGAAGGATACTAGTTCTGAGTACATAACTCTAATTACACTGCATTACATAAGTGTTATGACAGAGTTGACTTTCCAAATGTGTGTTTGAAGCGTTCTTTGTTAAATTTCTTCTTCGTGGAGAGTGATTAAATTTTTTTGCTAATACACACTTTATTAGGTAAGGACTAAGGTTATAGTAATATTTTTGTGTCATATTGTATAATTGTCTCTCAATAACAATATAGCGAAGTACGAACGTCGACGCCCTGCAGGTTTTTTGTCGAGCCCACTTGCGGAAAGCGAGACGTAGTGATCACAATGACGTCCGTGTGTCCGTCCGAAATCTGTGTTAATGTTTTTAAATACCTTATATCTCTGCAATCCTAAGTCACATTGACTTGAAACGTCATATGCTTATTAGTCATCAGCCATATATTCATGTTGTATCCCACTTATGCGGCCCCTGTGTTCAAGGTCAAATGACTTAGAAATTTGCGTTAAATTTTTGTCCAAATTTGCATTAAAACCTTTCACATACCTACTATGTCTGTAACCGTAAGTCAGATTTGCTTGAAACTTTGTATGCTTATTGGTCATCAAACTTCAAATACATACATGTATTCATTCTGTGTCCCACTGATGCGGCCCCTGTGCCCCAAAGTCAAATGACTTTGTTTGCGTTCAAGTTTTTGTCAAATTTGCGTTGAACTTGTCGCATACCTACTATCTCTGTGATCGTAAGTCAGATTTGCTTGTATCTTCTTATGCTTATTGGTCATCATACATAAATTTATTCTGTGTACCACTCATGCGGCCCATGTGCCCCAAGGTCAAATCACTTAGAAGATTGCGTTAAAATTTTTGTTAAAAATTGACTTGATTTTTTTTTATCTTACCCTGAGATCACCAGATACCTCGGCGGGCTCGACATGCAGGTTCTATATTTTAGTGCGCGAAGTGTAAATCGCTATTACGTACATTTTTACTCTGTAGCGCGATGTAGCAATATGGTGCAACCTGTTGCCTATAACGCGGAAAACGTGCTTCTTAATCAACAGAAACCGGTTGTGCATAAAGCCAAGACAAAATGGGATGACGAATTCGCAGATAAAAATATAAATTGGAAGATAGTCTATACACAAATCATTTTACAAACACTATACATGTATGTTCTAAACTTAGGAATTTTCAGTACAAATTTTTTATGAGAATTGTCGCTACAAACAATTATTTACATAAGTGTAACATTGTCAGCCCCAATTTGTGTGATTTTTGCGCCATGGCTCCAGAAACAAATAAGCACCTTTTTTGGGAATGCACTATAAGCCAACATTTTTGGTCACAGCTGAATACCTTTTTAAACAATAATAATATTGTATGTAATTTTGGTTGGCACACTGTTTGCTTCGGGCAATATGTGCAAGACAACAAGATTTTCAACTTTTGTATCATACTAGGAAAATACTTTATATATACATGTAAATTACGAAACAAGGAACCTAAATTTCCAGAGTTTATGTCTTACCAAAATATTGAAAAATAAATTGCAATGAATAGAAATAAGCACATAGTTCATGAACGAAAATCTAATGTTATCCAATTAGACTAACACTCATTTAGAGATACACAAACCTTCTGATTATACATACAAATATTACAGTTAGGTATAACAGCATATACCGTAATAGTATTGTATCGTGTGTTGCTCAATTATTATTCACTAAACCTATTTCACCATATCTCATTTTCAACTCTATTCTCTCATCTACATAACATTCTTAAATAAATCCAACCTAGCCATGTATGAACAATACGTTATAATCTATAATTATTTACAATACATGTACTCATAGTTGATTGTAAACAAGGAGTGTAACCTATAAATGCATGTTGTTAAACTGCTTGTAACTCATGTATTGTTTGTATATGACTATGTATGGAAATAAAAACTTAAAACTCGGTAAACATGCAGCTAGAAGGATACGAAACATCACGTTTTCTCGGAAAACCTGGTATGCCTGTAACATGTTATGATTACTTGTGAGGATTAAGTTGACTCATGCACGGCTAGTACCTTATACATGTACATTGAATACCAGCTGACACATGCGCGTCTCGCTACCTTGTACGATTAAGCGTGTGGGTGGCAGGTGGGAGCACGCGATGGGTAATTTAACGATCGGGGTTCATCCTTACCGGAATTCCGACTGGAGACCTGGTTTGGCCCTCAATTACGTATTTGGCATTTTGTACGTGACAGTTGAATCTGGTTATACCCCTTATGTGAGTATTAGAATATTCGTAATTCTATTTTAGGGGAAGGGGTACAGTGACTTGGTGTGGTATGGACCTGGCACCAGGTCAGGTTATTCTATTCTAATTTTAGGGCTGAATATATTTGTTCTGGTAAATATTCCATTCTGATTTTGGGATCTTCCCCCCAATGCAGCAGGTTAAAATGGGATCGAACCCATTTGCCCGGCCTTACATGACCTTAGCTGTTGATAGGCCATTAAACACTAATAAACAAACAAACAAACGATTAAGCGATTTAATACCAGCAAGTGAATTTGTGCGTACTCGAAAATGGCTAAAATGCAATATTAATGATGTATTAATATTGAGGATATTTCTTGCGGAAAAGTAGTCTATCCTATAAGGAAATCATTACTCTTGTTATTACAAAAGGAATCACCTCAACATAGCAGAAATAAAAAAAACTAGTAGCGTAAGAACTCTGGTGCAAGTTAACTGTGACAGGCAATTTGTTTAACGAAAACAGCTAAAAACACAATATGAATGGTGTTATAATTTGAAGGATATGAGACAGAAAATGTACATGATTCTTGCATTTATCGGTACAGAAAGTAGTGATGTAGGGTTTCCAGTAGGAGTTTGCATGTTGTAAGTTTGAGGGCATTGGTTAACTCTTTGCATGCTGCGAAATTTGTGAGCTATTAATAGTTAAAAAATAGCAGATGACAAATAGATGTCAAATGCCTCGCCAGGTGCGACATCACTTCCGTGTGGAACTCTTGTTTCATTGACCTTTTTAACTTTCAGTCACAAACAGCGTAAAGCATTAATGAGAAAAGAGAAGAGGAGGAAACAGAGACAGGAAGAAGCCAAGATTAGAGAGGAGAAATCAAGACAAGGTACATTGGTCAGCCAGCATTACCTATAGTTGTCATTGACTGAAATGTTTGTACTGATATGTAGCTGTGACTGGAGAAATGAGGCTTAGCCTCAGGATGTATAACCAGTGTAGCTCCTGATTAAGTTTCACACTCCTGTAGCCTGATAACTATCTACGTTGCTTGTTAGAAGGATGACTTCATGTTATCATTGATGGAATGGCGAACCGTGCAGATCCTGATCAAACTGTGGATGCACAGGTTGATCTGCATCTACACTGTTCGCAAAACCCATAAGCTCCATTTCTCCAGTCACAGCCACATATATTGACTCAAATATATCATAATGCATCGATGTATCGATAATTTTACTAAAAAATACAATGGTATCAGAGCTCGAGTTTCTTATTTCTCCATCAAAAATGGCAAGTTGGGAGTGCTTTAGAATCGTCTCTATGAAACGATTCTAAAGGACTCCCAACTGGTCATTTTTGATGAAGAAATAACAAAATTTCACCCCAAGTTGGTAAAATTACTCACCTTAACTGGAGCACCGGGTATATAGAACCCTTAATGGGGAGCTATATATTATGCTACATAACATGGGTAGTTCACCATATTTTAAGATACTTAGAACTTGAGGACCAGTACGGTATATCATGTTTTGAGAATGTTGTCGCCCAATTGCTGCCAGACGTTGCTGTTCCTGGCCCTACAAAATTTACTATCGTGGGTGAAGCCATGGTTATTGCCCGTAACCATTGATTTCAGTTTTATAAGTACGGTGTATAATTTGGCACCAAACGCGGAAGCGTGCAGATGTTATGGACCAGAAATACAATGTGTCTATCTACTATTCAGCATTTGCAAACTTATATATTTATTGGTAAAAACATGTCAGTATGACTGACATTCAGAGAAAATAATTATTTTGTTTTAATATTTTCCACAGTACCATCGCTATGACTACTGGCTGATACATTCTAATAGTGATACATACTTACCTGTGTACTTACTTTATAGGCTGGTCAAAATAAAGGTTGACCCACCACTAATTGGATACCAAGGTTTTATTGCAGAATATGCTTCAGTATGGTCTAGTGAGTGTGTAAACCAAAATACACCCGAATACTCATTGGGGAAAGCACCTAATTTGCATAAATTGAAGATGGCCGCCAAAAACACCCATATCAATTCTTAAACACACAATATCATGAAAAATAGGCATAATATACAATATAAATGTATTAACTGCTTATGGGAATATGTATATGAGGATTCCAAAAACCATCATAGACAGTCATTATGACGTCACTGTGACGTTCTCGTGACGTCATTGTGACACAAATCCTTGAAAATGTATGTATTCCTCATGTTATTTGGGCTGAATGTTCAGTGGAACCTTCATGCAACTGAATGTATCACATTAGTGACCACTTGCATATGATTGTACTGTACATATTACAATATATATAAATGCATATACTTCACACATCCAACAAGTTATACACAGCTCATATATATGGTCTTAGAACAGTTTCTATATATTGGTATGGTTTATGTTAAAAATGACATATCATGGGTGCCTCAATGCACATTCATTGTTAAGCCACAATATGTATCCTTTTTATGGTAGTATTGTAACATGTACCCATTATCTACATAATCAAATAGAAATATCGTTGAATAGCTGGTCCAGAGAGAAGATGATAGCATGTGTTGTCTTACTTAAAATAAAATATAATGTGTACGCAGTGTTTTGAACTTGACGTCACATAGGCAATACCACTTTCATGTAATTCAAATTAGCTTATAATTAGTAATTTCCAATACACACCGTCTCAAGCGATGCATATTTACCTGTAACCAACACTACATGGTATTGTCCATTTGGCGTCATGGTCAAAACAGTATGGTCACATTATAGCTGACTATATCTATACAATCATCTATCAAATATTTTCAAGTATTTAAGGATGACACCAACTCACGATTCAGTCATCACTATCATTAGTGTCACTCGGCTTACTAGCGTTTAAACAGTCTCCAACACATTCACATGCTATAGAACATTCCAGTCCAACTTTCATGCATGAACATTTAAAAGTTGAACAGTCTCCCTTGCACCCCGCAGTGGATCAATTTCAGTAGGTTAGTCTGGGGCAATAGTGGCCGATGTCATTGTTGGAGTCAGCTCTGTGCCATGAATACTCCAGCCATATTCAGTCGGGGCGGGCTAGTGGGGTATTATTCCAAGCGTTGGATCTGATGATATACCCGAAGAGAGTGATACGATGCAGATTCTGACGTTGGTGGTAAACTCTTTGGATGAATAAAGTTACCATGATTGAGTTTTTGCATGAATTTACGCAGCCTCAGATCATTGAGACTGCGTACATCATTCGCAGCACTGTATAGCTTCAGAATGGTGCATTCACCAGCCTCGATGATGCTTGGCACAGATGCTTCTGGATTGCTGAAAATTCTAGAAGCAGTTTGGAAGCTGGTCATCGATTTCAATATGCTTGACTTTCCATCCGTATAGGCTGGATGTGGTGTCGCAACCAAGCATTGCATGTGCAAACTTCAAATTGTCACACATTTCACACCCTAGCACGGTTCGACACTTGTTATATGCCATAGTTGGGGAGACTTTTTTGTACCTTGTCAGTGATGGGTTGGTATACAGATTGTGTTCAAGTTCATCCACTTTGTGATTACTGAGTAACAAAATTGTTAAGTCTGAATCACTACCGATAACTACAGTTGGTTCAGATGCTGCGGTTTCTATTGCTTTTGTCACTATGAGACCATCCGCGTTGGCTTCGTCATGGAATACTTCAACATTGTTGCGAATCAGAATGCTACTCAGGAGATTGATAAACCTTTGTTTATTCATTTTATTGGATAGAAAGTCATCTTTCTTCACATCCAAAATATGGTGGCGCCTCTGACAAAAACATCTGTACATCGAATTTGGCCTGATCTGAGACGATGTACCGCGTCTTTTGTGGTATTGTGGGTATATCCATCGAAGCACACTATGCCACCAGATATTTATTAATAATAGTGCTACATACGACTGGCATATCTCCCCAAAGGTGGAACATTTTTTCCATGGTACACGATGGAGAAAGCCAGCCACCATCTACGACACATCGTGTACCACTTGGCAGATCGGAAGGTGAACACCTCGCATCACTTGGCAACTTATTCCAAACCAAATTCCATCAGTCAGTGCTGGTTTATCTGGTTCCCTCAACACATCCTTCGCTTCGAATAGAGAGGCTGGGTATGCACACAACTCCTGTAGAATACTTCCTGTATGTTTCATCATTGATACTGCATGAGGCAAATCGTTGAAATAGCAGCTGGGGGTCTATGTTTATGTCTGAATTGGCAACTTTGATTGTATTTCTATTCATGTTCACGACTCGGTCCTTCTTTCTAAATGTATACTCAACCACACTTTTGCCTTTCATTTTGTTCAAAATGTCGATACCCACGTTTCTGGCATTATAACAATTTACGCTGTCCGACGCAACAAGACCTGTGGCAATATTTCCATCGAATGGTGATCGCTCACGAAGAAATGTCAATATTAGCTCAACATCTTCACCATCACGCTTCACACGGGGTCGACTTGCCTCTTCATGCTGCTCGCTGCTGACATATGTTACTGATTCCAGTTCTTGCATCGCACTATTGACAGAGAGACAGACAGGTCGGGACATAAGCCATGTTAATCGCTGCGCTTCTGTAAATCCTCTACCCCTACTGAGACCACCTGACGTTTTCACTGATCTCATCAGTGATTGTTCAATAACAAGATCTGTGCTTAGACCTGCCCAGAATCGGTCGGACCTCCGAAGCACATGATGACCCTTTTCAAAGTGTGCGTATACTTCGGGGAAATCATCCTCCAGAGTTGCCATCTTTTGCAGGTACACATGTAAAGTCTTAGTGTAATTATTGTGTCCAGTTGCTGCCAGTACAGGCAGGGTTTCAGTAACGGCCTCAATATGTAGCTTCCACTGACCGGTCCTCTCGGCTTTCAGTAACTTTCGTGATGTAGCACATAACGTCATGTACTGTAGCCATAATGCTGCAGTTCGCGATTGTGACAGATTTTGTTCGGTTTTGTTCAAAATGTCATGATACTTTTTGAGAATTGTTATGGCTTTTTCGTCGTCTAGCGGAATAGTTCCATTTTCAATGCCTCTACATGTGGACTCTACTGCGACAATGTCCTGATCAATGATTCGCTTTTCATCGGTTGCCTTTTCTTCCAGCAGCGTATTCAGTGCAGCATTCACAAGGTAATGTGCCCGTGTAGTACGTTCGATTGCTTTACCTGCCCCGTGCAGGCACCGGGTCGGGATCAACTGATCCTGAGAATAGTGCTGCAGTAGCCATTGCTTGTCGTAAAAGGCGACTAAACTGGCTTAACGATTGGGTTCATACTTTCCGGAACCCACTATACCGGATTTGGCCCTCATGTACATTTTTGGCTTTCTTGTATGTGAGAGTTGAGTCGGGCTATGCCCCATATATAAAAGTAAGATTAGCGCTAATCCTATTACTTTTAGGGGATGGGATAAATGATGCTGGTGTGGCGAGGGCCTGGCACCAGATCAGGTTGTTCTAATTTCAGGACTGAATATACATTTTGATTGTAAATATTGAGTTCTGAAGTTGGGATTTACCCCTCTTGGACAGGTGGATACGGGACTCGACCCCGTTGACCCGTCTGCGTGTAGACTCCCTGAGGCTTGTACCTCTATGTCAGAAAAGCGGACGTTAAACCCTATTCACTCACTCACTCACTCGATTGCTTTACTCGACATGATATGTGGTACTACGCTTTCGCCATAAGCTAATTCTAAAATTTGACGCATGCCTGAACTCTCCATTGTGTGACCTATGCTACCATAATAGCTCATTTGTAAGTGAAACACGCCAATTCGTAGAACTATTTTATGTAATTCACTAGAGTTTCTATAATGGTCATAGCTTTCCAGTATAATGGCTGGTCGAATGTTACTATTGGCGTAACACCATAACGCATAGCATGGTCGCATACAAAGCATAAGCTTGAATAGATGCATGCTGGATCGCTCTGATTCATGTCAACCATAGGTAGAAACAGAAGTGATGACTTTCCTGGATGAGATCCGTTCAATACCAGTTGTATGAGACCAGAATAACTTGGCTGCTTGGTTGCCCTCCAAAGTGTATCGATGTGCGATGTGTCATCTAACGATGTTATACTGGGTAACGGCGTAAACAACAACTTACGAATGTTATCACTAATTGTCTGAGAATACTTTATTTCAATATTGCCGGCACTTCGCAATTGAGAATCGTTCACCTTCATTCGCATAATTGCTGTCTTAGTTTTAATCTCCGGGGTTATTGCAACTACCATACCCATTCTGTGAAAAGTGCCACGTCCATCGATGGTACGCGTATTATGGTCGGCATTATCCAGAATATACTGAACACAATGGTCATCAGTTAGTTGATTTTCTGGCAAGTCAGTTCCAGTCGAGACAGCAGCACATCGTTCAAAGTTCTGCATCTCTGTATATGACACACAGAATCCAAGATGGCATAGTGCATCATTCAGAAATCGCGACGCAAATTGGTTATGCATCTGCACTGCCAAAGCCAATTGTAAACGGCGACAGAACAGAACGTGGACAGGTGGACTGTACAATCGCATGCCCTATAGATGCAATTTTGATATCATGTGTGTTTCTTTGGTAGTATCGTTCTGAGTAATGAAATTACCGATGTAGGTAGATAGTTCAACAGGTCAGTTATTGACAAATGTTCGATGTCTGGATACACACTTTTATTCTGTGCCATTTTCTTTATATCGCATCGCAGGAGTCTAGCAGCTGTCTCAATGATTATTTCCTTTTCTGTTCCTTTATCTTCCTGTTGTTTCTTGTGGTAATCCTGCAAAATCTTTTCGACTGTACTGGTAAATGTTACTACATTACTTTTTCCATCGACTTCACTAATTGTACCTTCATCGCCAAATTCATCTTGGATGCATTGTTTCATATGGGTTGAGCCGTATGCACCTTTATCACTTCCATTCATTTCTTGTTCCATGTCATGAATCAAGTCATTAATTGTAATTGTTTCTACTTCATTTTGCTTGAATCTGTCCATTATTGTTCGAAAAGCTTGTTCTTGATCAGCATATTTCTTTCTGCCTCTTTGGATTCATCATACCAGTTTGGCTGGGGATTATCACTTTGCACGAAACATACAGGTATATCTAATCCATGGAAGAAATTGTGATGACACAACTTGTGATATGTGGCTTCTGCAGCTGGAAGATCGTTAACATTACTAATTCTACTATGAACAACCCATGCCCAATCGTCATTTCGGTCATTATTGGCAGTTTGAAGATGTGCTAACTAACCCACCAAGTTCCATGTATTTTACTAATCGATAGCCTTGTCCGTGTTTAGCATTAAATGTGTCGTGGGTTTCGCACAAAATAGACATTTGGTTTTGAAATCAAACGTTTCTGTGTCGGATCGCATGGAACGTAGACTTTCAGCTGAATAGTCATCTCTCTTTCGCTTGTCTTGGGTAATTCTCCGCGAGTCACAAAATTCACGTCTACATTTTGAATGTACTCGCTGGCCTATAGACACTCTAACTGAACTTCCTCTCTCAATCGCAGCTTCCACTATACGACTACAACCCTTAGCACCCAATGTCACATGTTCTTGGCCATCGTTCAATAATGCACCGCAAAATGCACAGGTGACAATCAGATGTACAAGTCCAGGAGTGGCGGGCGAGCTTTCAGCATTGCTTCGTATAGCGCTGCTCAGAATTCTGAATGTGCAGCACAAATCTGAAAACACAAAAAAAAATATTTAAGATTTTCATTAAAAATGTTAAACAATGAAAAAAGCTCTACAAGTACATGGCATTACTTTTACAAGAATGTATTGATTTAAAGAATTAATACACATTCAGTGTAATAGCAAATGGCGCCGATCTGTGACGTTCAATGTAAACCAAAACAAGCACAGTCCCGTATTATTCCCACTTAGTCCCACCCCCACCAAAATAAAAAAATGGCCCATAAATGGCAAAGTCCACACCTAAAAAAATATTGGCCAGGGGGGGGTCCCCTAACTGAGCAAACAGTTTTCTCTCTGCAACAATATTATACAGCAAAACACGGGGGAGAATATTTTGTGCACGGAAATAGGTACTGCACGGCTTTAGTTTGCGTGCTCTTGGAATGGCTTTTGAGGCGTGCCACATTTGGGTTTTTGTCCAGGGCCACGTTTTAGAAGAAGCACCCATTGTGATGGAGTCGTCTGTCAATAATTATTAATGTAACTTACCATCTGGCATAGAGATAATTTCAAATGGTGCCACCAAAAAACTCAATCTTCTTGTTGTTGTTGTTATAGTTGATGATGTTCCTCCGCTTACTTTTTCACTATCCCATTAGAACATTCAGGGTTGTATGCACATGGATAGTAAAGATATACTGAGAATTTCCAAATTATAAATAAAGCAATACAAAACAGCAAAGGTTGTTCAAGTACATGCATGGAGGAGAATTGGATCCAGGCAGATGAACATACCCCCTTGACCACGCATGGTTTACACACTCACTAGACCATACTGAAGCATAATCTGAAATAAAACGTTGGTCTCCAATTAGTGCTGGGTCAACATAGTAATACACTTTATCTTTACTAGCCTACATGCTGAAACATAATCTGATTCAGCCCAAATAACATGATGATACATACATTTCTTATGATTTTTGTCACGATGACGTCACAATGACGTCATTATAATGTCACTGTGACGTCATACTTACTTTCTATGAAGTTTTTTTGGAATCCTTATATACATATTCCTATTAGCAGTTAATACATTTATATCGTGTAGTATGCCTAGTTTTCATGATATTATGTGTTTAAGAATTGATATGGGTGTTTTGGGCGGCCATCTTGAATTTATGCAAATTAGGTGCTTTCCCCAATGTGTATTCAGGTGTATTTTGGTTTACACACTCACAAGACCATACTGAAGCATAATCTGAAATAAAACCTTGGTATCCAATTAGTGCTGGGTCAACATAGTAATACACTTTATCTTTACTAGCCTATTAGTAACACCTTTCATTTTGGTCGCGCCCGCTTGCGGAAAGCGCGATATAGTCGGCACTTTGGCGTACATACGTATGTACGTACATGTGTCCGGTTAAAGTTTTTGGTTAACGGTTTTTTTTTTTTGTTATACTATATCTCTTTTTTTAGTGTCCATGCCTCGCCCCAAGGCGCGACATGCAGGCTGCGGCCATCTATTTCATTAACTTATGTACATCTTCACCGATTTTGATAATATTTGGCGACATTGTGTGGCTAGGGATGGTGATTTGTTTTGCATATGACCCACGTACGATCGGTCAAGGTCACTGAGGACTTGTGTTCACTTTGTAAGGCAAATGTGTCTTTTTTTTGTCTTTTTTATTATCAAGGATGCCAGCAAGGGGATTAGCTTAGTGATAATGATGCCCTTGTTTCCATCTGTATTTGTAAATCTGATAAAGAAACAAGGGCTACACTGTAGCATAATAACCCTAAATATTCACACACATCTAAATACATTATTATTTGTGATAAACCAGTACAACCATAATAACCCTAAATATTGGGACACTTTATTATGGAAAAACAGATATCTGTATGTGTTGTAAAATATTATAAATTGGTGTCCGAATATTTAGGGGTATTACAGTACATGTATATGGTTTGCTAACACACAAACTAATTTGTGTCTGTGACTGGAGAAATGGAGCTTACCAGTGCATCCACATAGTCTGATCAGGATCTGCACTTCTCGCCATTCCATCAATGAAACACCCGTCATGCTTCTAACACGTAATATAGATCTTTATCAGGCTACATAAATCTTCTGTTTGATCTGGAGCTACATTGGTTACAAGTCCCATAAGCCCCATTTCTCCAGTGAGTCACAGCCATATTTGTTGACAGAGGAAGATCAAAGGAAGAGTTCTCCCAGCTACCTCGCATGCCTGGCACAGCAGGATTATGCTGATCAGGCAGAGATCCTGAAAATCGAGGCAGAATCAACTAGACAGCGCGAACTCTGGCAGTGGAGCGAGCAGGTGTTCCATGAGAAGTTACGCAAGAAACAGGAGCAAGACGAAAAGGAGAGACTGTTGAAGATTGAGATTGAGGTTCGCGTCTTTGGAATCTTCGATTCTGTCGCTGTGACTGGGGAAATGGGGATTACAGCGTTGGTGGCTAGCCGACTGTCTGTTTCATGTAAAATCTGCTGATGGGTTTTGGCAAGTTACACATATTAAATCTGGGTAATATGCAATTTTATGAATTTTTCGAAATAGTATTATAAAAATTGTAGCCATCCCAGTTCAAGGCATTTGGTCTCAGAAAGTAATGAAGCTACATGTATCTTGTGAAGAATACCAATCCATTAACCAATTAGCCAACCAGTCCGTTAACCAACCAACCAATTAGCCAACCAGTTTGTTAACCAACCAACCAATTAGCCAACCAGTCTGTTAACCAACCAACCAATTAGCCAACCAGTCCGTTAACCAACCAACCAATTAGCCAACCAGTCTGTTAACCAACCAACCAATCAACATCAACCATTTATTTCAGAGGAAAATTAAGGAGGAATGGGAGGAGAGACAGAAGAAAGAGCAAGAGGAGGAAGAAGAGAGAAGACAGAAAAGGGAGAAACAGGTGACCTTGTTTCTGCCGGCCGGATAGCATATCCTCAAGTCTTGTTCAATTTACACTACAGGGGCCCGTTTCACTAAACGTCGTACGACTAAAATGTTTGTAAGTTCAAAACCATGATAGTCTGTAAATTTCACATTAACAACGTTTTCTTGTAAACAATTAATGGATTTACATTTATTGAGCAGCCTATGCTCAATAAATGTAAATCCATAAATTGCACTTACGAATATTTTAGTCGTACAAAAATTAGTGAAACGGCCCCCAGCTGCATAGCATATTCTCTTTAAAACTGACTGATTTCGAGCATGGAGTGAGGAGTACATGCTCAGAAAGTTTTACAATCACTGGCCCAGTATATTGTTGTTTCAGTTTACACAATTTGCTACATCAGTACAGGTAACTATAAGACTAAGTGATATCTTGTGTAATGGGTGGACATGTTAATGGTAATGTTAGTGCCACCGTTGAGTCAAGGCTGCCAACAGGCGAGTGTCGTTGTCTTCTGACAGCTTTTGTTAACACCTTCACCCCTAAATAATTGGAATGGACTTATTTGTTCATTTTCCGACTAATCCAAGCGTCGCAAAATTATTTTCATACTAGTTCATATATGTTTTTGAAAAAAAAAAAATTACTTGAAAACATGCAAATCCTGATGGGACTGCTCGTTTCGAGCTGGTTCATCTGGATCTACACTGTTTGCAAACACTGCTATAGAGGTCTGTATTGTTGAAAGCGTTAAACAGAAAATATTGAACATTTTAGACTTCAGTTTAAAAGTACTTGGCTGTATATGTACACATAAGAGCAAATATACTCACTTTTTGAAGATAAAAAATGGGTATGTCATTTTTCGTCAAGGGTGTCCGTCAGTCCGGGCCAACGTCCGGCGTTTAAGAGGTTAGGGGCGTGGCCTAACACGAAAGATTCCTTTGATTTAATCCGTAAGCTCCTAAAGTCTATTGATGTTATGGGCCTTATTCTTTGATCTTCAAAATGTTGGAATGTCCGTCCGTATGTCCGTCTGTCCATTTCTTGTAATAAGTAAAACTTTTAAATAGTAAGTGGCTTTCGTATGGTGTGCAGATGTGTAAAGTGAATTTTTATTTTTTATTTGACCCTTTTCGAACTTTAAAACCATTAACTTTCCTCTAGTTTTGTATTGATAAGGTTTGTCGCATGATTTCTCTGTGTTGATGTTCAAATGCTGATTATAAATAGCACACACAGTGTACCAGCTAGTCGCTTATTCTGCCAAATTTATCCTTCCTTAACCGACACACACGATGCATTGAGAAACCAGATTTGCACAGTTAGACGGAATGATGATGGTCACAATATCAGTGAAAACGTATCTTTTATTATTAACCCTTTTCATGCTGAGGATACGCCATTATATTTGCCGAAAATCCTAAATATTTTCCTTCTATGTGCTCAGAAGTATATGGTGTGACCACCATTTGAACCGTCTCATTGAGACGGTTCAAATGAGTGGTCACAACATATACTTTCATTGAGAAATAACAAAAAATAAAATATTTATGTAACTGGAGAAATGGCTCTATACCATTGCAACCATCTTCACAATCTAATCAGGATCTGCACTGTTACAATCCACTTGGTGAAACATTTGTCATGCTTCTCAAAACAGTATACAGTGAAACCTGTGAATAAAGGCCAGACATGGGAAGAAAAAATTGGCCTTTGTTCAAAGGTGGTCTTTATTCACAGGGTCATATATGTAGTAATTGAGTAATTGGGTTTTAGCAGAACCGTGACTACTATGGACAGGGAATTGCTATTCCCAGATGGTCTTTAGCACAGGTTTGACCGTAGGTCCTTATCAGGCTGCACTAGTAGATCAGGAGCTATACTGGTCATAGTTGACTTAAGCCACATTGCTCCAGTCACATCCGGAAATCAGTAAACTTGTTTAATACATATCTTACTGAAAATCATCAGATAATTATTGAAGATCCTCTATTTATTAACCCTTAGACCGCTACACAACAAAATTGTCGTCTGCTGTTGCTTTTTATCCTGCCTTATTTCTCAATAAAAACATGGTTTCACAGCACTTCAGAATCATTTCCAATGGAAATGATTCTGAAGTGCTATCAAAGCATGTTGTAAATTATTCTAAAGTGCTGCCAAAGCATGTTTTTGATGATAAAAATGGAAAATAGAAAATAAACATCAGACAACAACAAATAGCCGTATATGGTTAAGTATGTTATTTCACATTTTTCGAAGACCATGTAATATATAATTTATTCCACCACCATTTTGAAATGGCATCATTTTGCCAAATTTTGTAAATCTGACAAGGTAACTCATGCTTCGCACTTGTTTCTTTCTCGGATTTCCAGATGTCTCGAGGAAATAAATCAGGTATTTTAAAATGGTAGTTGAATAAACTCTATTTGTTTTATTTTCGCTTATTGTTATTGACAAATAGCATGTAATTGCAAAAAAATAATTGGTATTTTAAAAAAAAAACACAGTGGCGTGAAATTTTTAAAAAATATGAAAAATTGATTTAAAATCTGTGATCATATTGGAATAGATGTGGGTGGAATTAGGAATGAACAACATTTTAGCCAGGGTTTTTTGAAAAAAAAATCCAGGCTATTGGATTTGGCGAAAGCCGGCGGGCGGGCGGGTGGGCGGGTGTCGGCGGCGGGCGGCGTCCACAATCAAT
>CM055278.1:2189275-2222393 GCA_029237695.1 Conchocele bisecta | reverse complement strand
GGAAAAAATGGGTCAAGTTAAAAAAAAAAGTAACATGTTGGATAGTGATATGTGGTGGGCACCCCTTGATTATGAAGCTGTGAAAGTTTGGTGGTCCTAGGTGGTACAGTAACAAAAAAATGGACTCAAACACGAAAACTTAACATTGATTGTGGATGCCGCCCGCGCCCGCCCTCCCGCCCGCCCGCACCGCCCGCCCGCCCGGCTTTCGCCAATCCAATAGCCTGGATTTTTTTTCAAAAAACCTGGCTAAAAACGCATGAATTTACGGAAGGTGTAATTTATTTTAAAATAAATATCGATCCAAGCCTGTTGTCTACTCCAGCCAAATATGGCAAAGCCGTCAAATTCAGGAATGGATATGTTACACATGTATTCACGGTTACCTTTGGAGCTCGGTGAACTGGTCGCAGTGTCTTCCCTGGCCCCGATGCTAGGCAACGAGAGAAACTGATCATCCTTCCCGGGAGTGCTCTCCCTTCCTTTGTTGGGCAGCAACACGGCGTTGATGTCTTTCTTGCCTAAATACATTATATTTCTACACACAGGTGGAAGACTCGGGCTTGGGACTCATGAAATGACCCGTGTGAAAAATGTTACCCCACCCACCCATTTCTGTACACTATATACGGTATCGAAGTCTTCGATACCGTATATAGTCTACAGAAATGCGTGGGTGGGTTAACATTTTTGAAACGATTCCGATACCGTATATTTTCGAACGGGCATTTACTGCGTCCTTCTATGTAGCATGTACATTGTATATATGATCATAACAAATTATAATTCCATATAAAAATGTCTACATGGGCATACAGAAAACCAGCTAGTGAGAAATTCTTACCGTGTTCGAGCCTGATAAACTTCATATAAAATGAAACTGACCCAGACATGATTGTACTGTGACACCCAGGGGCCTTTTTTTTTTTCTCGAAAATTGTAATTATTCATCAAAATTGCAAAGTATACTTATCTAGCAAAGTATACTTTGAGGGAGAAATCATTTATTTTCCCGAAATGCATTATTTCATATAGAACTAACGACTGCATATATTTGATGATTAAAAGTATGCAGAATTATTATGCTGAATTTATTACATTATCACAGCCAAAATGGCTGTGATAATGTAATAAATTCAGTATAATAAAAATTAATAAATTTATCCAAAAATTTAAAATTTCTCCCTCAAAGTATACTTTGCTAGAAAAGAATACTTTGCAATTTTGATGAAATCGGCTACAGAAATGCATCGTTTTCATTGAAAGAAACACAGACTTGTTTGTGCTGCAGCATTACAGTACACTGATGTCATTCACAAATGATATGTCTGTGAAAGTAGTTAAAACCGTTTTCAAATATGGATTGACCCTAATAAACTGTATCAGCATCAATGCCTGATACAGTATCAGGGATTCCGTTGGCGATCGCCACTTTCGCAATTGGCGATAAAAATAAACAATTGGCGATAAAAAAAATTCGAAAAATATTATTTTTTTTTTTTTTTTGAAGTGGCAATTTTTTTATTTTCCCCAGCGGAATCCCTGCAGTATTACATTATCGGTCAGTGTGTATTCAGTCAATGTGTACTTATTAGTACGTAACTCTAATTACATTTCATTACACTGCATTACATAAGAGTTATGACGGAGTAGTCTTTTCAAATGTGCATTTGAAGCGTTCTTTGTTTACTTTCTACTTCATGAAGAGTGATCTAAGAATTTTGCTGATACTCACTTTATTAGGTAAGTATATGGTAATATTTTTGTGTCATATTGTAGACTAAGAATTGTCTCTCAATAACAATATAGCGAAGTATCAACTTCAATGCCCTGCAGGTGTTTTCTATATTTTATATAAACTTGATATCAGAAGACACTACTGTCTGTTCCACGTTTTGCTGCCGACAAACAGCCGACAAACTTTTGGCTATTAAACAAACTAAATCTAAAAAATATTTAAACGAAAGTACTTTTTCATCAATAACAAAAAAGTCACCCTCCCCAAAAAAAATTATTTGAAGAAATTCCATTAAATATTGATTTTATTGTGAAAAAAAGATTTTCCTATGGGAATTTAACACGGTGGCTAAAATAGATTTTGGGGAGGGTGACTTTTTCGGTATTGGTGAAAAAGTACTTACATTTAAATGAGTTTTAGATTTAATGTGTTTAATAGCCAAAAGTTTGTTGGCAGAAAAACGTGGAACAGACAGTAGGCTTTCATCACTAGTCGATGGTCAAATATCAAATATTGTTTGTTGAAACGAAAACAGATTTGGTTACGTTGTGTCATTACGCTGACGTCATTAAGAGGTACTAACAACAACAAGTACTGAAACTTCCAGAATCCATCTGATTCAAAGTACGTAATCATTTATATTGTCCTTATTACACAAACTTCTGTCGTTTTTTCGAAGAATCGATTTCCGTGAAAGAAGTCTGTGCCGAATTCCCTGGACCACCAAATGCAGCTCATGAAGACGCGTTTGCTGCGCCATATTTCATCAAAATCCGTTGCATATTAAAGAAAATATCAAATAATACCTACTTTGGAGTGGGCAAGATTTCAACACTTTCAGGCTCTGTTGTTGTTATATTTAAATAATAGAATAATTCACAACATGCTTTGACAGCACTTCAGAATCATTTCCATTGGAAATGATTCTGAAGTGCTGTCAAAACATGTTTTTATTGAGAAATAAGGCAAGATATAAAAGCAACAGCAGACGATAATTGTTGTGAGTAGCGGTCTAAGGGGCATGCACCTTGAAAATGGTGAATCCTCGGCATACAATGGATTAAGTACATGTACAGCTTACCTAGGACTTTCCTTTGGCCGGACTCGGACAACTGAACTCTGAACTTGTCATTCACACCCTCATTGTTAACACAGATGTCTATGTGCCGCACAACCCTGAAAATTACAAAAGGAACATAGTGGCGAAATTTCAGCATTTGCAATGTTATATAATACAAGAGCTCCGCGGAGCAAGATGTCCCGCCTGGCGCAGTTTGATAGTACATAAGGAGCTTGTAATAACCTTGAGGTTAGTGAGCACCATGGGCTTTCTGTAGAATGATGCGGGATGTTGTTACAAATGCATGTATGGAATATTAAAGCATAAACTGAGCGTTAACTTTTCCAAACACGGACATTTCTAAGTCAGTGACCTTGACCCTTGGGGTTAGCGGGCACCATGGGCTTTCTGTAGAATGATGGGCTTTCTGTAGAATGATGCGTGATGTTGTTACAAATGCATGTATGGAATATTAAAGCATAAACTGAGTTAATTTTTCCAAACACGGAAATTTCTAAGTCAGTGACCTTGACCTTTGGGGTTAGCGGGCACCATGGGCTTTCTGTAGAATGATGTGGGATGTTGTGACAAATGCATATATGGAATATTAAAGGTACATGCCCACGCAGTAGGCACAAAATGTTCTTTATAGGAATTAAATAAGTGTATAATTATGTCACTATTCCACCAGTTCTAAAAATTACGAGTGCCCGCTATATAAATATAATCATTTATTAATTATCAATTTACTGTTAGCGACGCGCGGCGGTAACAGTCTATTTTGATAATGTGCGGGGACGACGACTTTCACATCACGGCTTGCGGTGCGCATGCGCAGTATACTACGCGCGCCAGTAGGCTTCCCAATATGTAAACAAGAATATCAACATGTCGAAACGTCCATGACAGAAATTGTATGAGACGGCGTCGGCCAAAAAAAAGGCGAAATGTCTGAGGGACAGGCAGTACAGAGAGTGGTTAATATTGGCGACCAGATCACCAAATGGAAAGAGTTACGTGGAGATTTAGATTTGGACTCAAACAGAGATTTTTTTTCTCAACTTCCGATACTTCACTGCGCATGTCAAAGATGTGATATGATTGACCGTGTCACGTGATGCGTATTGGTAAGAATAGCACGAGGTCGGAAAATACCCTTTCTGGTTGCGGCATATAAAATGCGATTTAGCACCAATTAACACGCGCCGTAATTGAAAATAACTCGTTAGTGGGTAGACAAATGGCTCATATAAGGCATGACAGAAAATGAAAAGTAGTAGTACAGTGTAACCTGCTGCGTAATGTACCTTTAAAGCATAAACTGAGCGTTAACTTTTCCAAACACGGAAATTACTAATTCAGTGACCTTGACCTTTGGGGTTAGCGGGCACCATGGGCTTTCTGTAGAATGATGCGGGATGTTGTTACAAATGCATATATGGAATATTAAATCATAAACTGAGCGTTAAATGTTCCAAACACGAAAATTTCTCTAAGTCAGTGACCTTGACCTTTGGGGTTAGCGGGCAACATGGGCTTTCTGTAGAATGATGCGGGATGTTGTTTACAAAATGCATGTATGGAATATTAAAGCATAAACTGAGCGTCAACTTTTCCAAACACGGAAATTTCTAAGTCGGTGACCTTGACCTTTGGGGTTAGCGGGCACCATGGCTTTCTGTAGAAATGATGCGCGATGTTGTTACAAATGCATGTATGGAATATTAAAGCATAAACTGAGCATTAACTTTTCCAAACACGGAAATTTCTAAGTCAGTGACCTTGACCCTTGGGGTTAGCGGGCACCATGGGCTTTCTGTGTAGAATGATGGGCTTTCTGTAGAATGATGCGGGATGTTGTTACAAATGCATGTATGGATAAATTCAAAGTCATAAACTGAGAGTTAATTATTACCAAACACGGAAATTTCTAAGTCAGTGACCTTGACCTTTGGGGTTAGCGGGCACCATGGGCTTTCTGTAGAATGATGTGGGATGTTGTGACAAATGCATATATGGAATATTAAAGGTACATGCCCACGCAGTAGGCACAAAATGTTCTTTATAGGAATTAAATAAGTGTATAATTATGTCACTATTCCACCAGTTCTAAAAATTACGAGTGCCCGCTATATAAATATAATCATTTATTAATTATCAATTTACTGTTAGCGACGCGCGGCGGTAACAGTCTATTTTGATAATGTGCGGGGACGACGACTTTCACATCACGGCTTGCGGTGCGCATGCGCAGTATACTACGCGCGCCAGTAGGCTTCCCAATATGTAAACAAGAATATCAACATGTCGAAACGTCCAGGACAGAAATTGTATGAGATGGCGTCGGCCAAAAAAAAGGCGAAATGTCTGAGGGACAGGCAGTACAGAGAGTGGTTAATATTGGCGACCAGATCACCAAATGGAAAGAGTTACGTGGAGATTTAGATTTGGACTCAAACAGAGATTTTTTTTCTCAACTTCCGATACTTCACTGCGCATGTCAAAGAAGTGATATGATTGACCGTGTCACGTGATGCATATTGGTAAGAATAGCACGAGGTCGGAAAATACCCTTTCTGGTTGCGGCATATAAAATGCGATTTAGCACCAATTAACACGCGCCGTAATTGAAAATAACTCGTTAGTGGGTAGACAAATGGCTCATATAAGGCATGACAGAAAATGAAAAGTAGTAGTACAGTGTAACCTGCTGCGTAATGTACCTTTAAAGCATAAACCGAGTGTTAACTTTTCCAAACACGGAAATTACTAATTCAGTGACCTTGACCTTTGGGGTTAGCGGGCACCATGGGCTTTCTGTAGAATGATGCGGGATGTTGTTACAAATGCATATATGGAATATTAAATCATAAACTGAGCGTTAAATGTTCCAAACACGAAAATTTCTCTAAGTCAGTGACCTTGACCTTTGGGGTTAGCGGGCAACATGGGCTTTCTGTAGAATGATGCGGGATGTTGTTACAAATGCATGTATGGAATATTAAAGCATAAACTGAGCGTCAACTTTTCCAAACACGGAAATTTCTAAGTCGGTGACCTTGACCTTTGGGGTTAGCGGGCACCATGGGCTTTCTGTAGAATGATGCGCGATGTTGTTACAAATGCATGTATGGAATATTAAAGCATAAACTGAGCATTAACTTTTCCAAACACGGAAATTTCTAAGTCAGCGACCTTGACCTTTGGGGTTAGCGGGCACCATGGGTTTTCTGTAGAATGATGCGGGATGTTGTTACAAATTCATGTATGGAATATTAAAGCATTCCATTGAGGGAAACAGAAGTTACAATGAATTAACCTGAGCGTTAAGTTTTAGAAACAGAGCTAAACGCAAAAACTTAACGTTGAATGCATGTGAAAAGTAGGTCAATGAACCATGAAAACTAGGTCAAGGTCACATGGGCTCCCTCTGTGTGAGATGGCTATACCACAGTGTTGATGTATACCGAAGCATTCCATCAAGGGAAACAGAAGTTGTAATACATTAAACCGAGCGTTAACTTTACCAAACCCGGAAATTTCCAAGTCAGTGATCTTGACCTTTGGGGTTAGCGGGCACCATGGGCTTTCTGTAGAATGATGCGCGATGTTGTTACAAATGCATGTATGGAATATTAAAGCATAAACTGAGCATTAACTTTTCCAAACACAGAAATTTCTAAGTCAGCGACCTTGACCTTTGGGGTTAGCGGGCACCATGGGTTTTCTGTAGAATGATGCGGGATGTTGTTACAAATTCATGTATGGAATATTAAAGCATTCCATTCAGGCAAACAGAAGTTACAATGAATTAACCTGAGCGTTAAGTTTTAGAAACAGAGCTAAACGCAAAAACTTAACGTTGAATACATGTGAAAAGTAGGTCAATGAACCATGAAAACTAGGTCAAGGTCACATGGGCTCCCTCTGTGTGAGATGGTTATACCACAGTGTTGATGTATAACGAAGCATTCCATCAAGGGAAACAGAAGTTGTAATACATTAAACCGAGCGTTAACTTTTCCAAACACGGAAATTTCTAAGTCAGTGACCTCAACCTTTGGGGTTAGCGGGCACCATGGGCTTTCTGTAGAATGATGCGAGATGTTGTTACAAATGCATGTATGGAATATTAAAGCATTCCATTGAGGGAAACAGAAGTTACAATGAATTAACCTGAGCGTTAAGTTTTAGAAACGGAGCTAAACGCAAAAACTTAACGTTGAATACATGTGAAAAGTAGGTCAATGAACCATGAAAACTAGGTCAAGGTCACATGGGCTCCCTCTGTGTGAGATGGTTATACCACAATGTTGATGTATACCGAAGCATTCCATCAAGGGAAACAGAAGTTGTAATACATTAAACCGAGTGTTAACTTTTCCAAACACGGAAATTTCTAAGTCAGTGACCTCAACCTTTAGGGTTAGCGGGCACCATGGGCTTTCTGTAGAATGATGCGAGATGTTGTTACAAATGCATGTATGGAATATTAAAGCATTCCATTGAGGGAAACAATGAATTAACCTGAGCGTTAAGTTTTAGAAACAGAGCTAAACGCAAAAACTTAACGTTGAATGCATGTGAAAAGTAGGTCAATGAACCATGAAAAGTAGGTGAAGGTCACATGGGTTCCCTCTGTTTGAGATGGTAACACCACAGTGTTGATGTATACCAAGTATGGAGGTCGTAGGAGTTATAGTTTTCTGGAAACTGAGCTAAACGCAAAAACTTAACGTGAAATGTTGACGCCGCCGCCAACGCCGACGGCGGACAACCTGACTCCAGTATACCCCCCACAACTTGTTGCGAGGGGGGGGGGGGGGGTATAATTAGCAAGCACTGTCAAATAAGGGTGGTTTTATCTGATCAAGGTCCAGATAATATAGTATGCCCGTGAGAAGATATTATCACAATCTCCCTTATCAAATGAGCATTATGTACAGTTCACATAAGTGTACTGAAGAAAAGTTTAAAAATCCAATTTTAGACACCACATTAAATTCCCACAGATAAATTGGATTTTTTCAGAATAAAATCAAAATTTGACATAATTAAATCAATAAAAGTGTAGAATATTTTTGTAAAATAATGCTGGAAAATTAAAGCTCAACAGAAGATTTGGAACATGATTTGTATTAAATGTTATTAATTTATTCATTATTTTGCTTTATTGCTAAGTTTGCTTTCTAGATTTTTTTCAACACTAAAATATTTGAATCTTCAGTTGAGTCAATTCCTTACAATTAAAGGGGTCAGTGGAAGAAGGGGGCTAACTCCATCATGGAGTTAGCCCCCTTCTTCCACTGACCCCTTAAATTTTTGGTGGCCGAGATACATGTACTGTGATAGTGGTGTTCCAACTGACATCAACTTACACGTCTACACAACACCTGGATCGAATAGTTCCCTCCGCATCGACCACTGTATACTTGGTTGGCACGGTGCACAACACTGAAATTAGGCAAACAATTATTGACACATTACATTTTTAGGATAAATTAATGGAACACCATGTTGGATTTGGAAAGTTATTTTGTCATTTCACCTCATTTGCAAAGTCAGTTGGAAACTAGTGGTGATAAAATAGACTTTCACTGATAAATAAGTTTTGTTTGTTTATTGGTGTTTAACAGCCTATCAACAGCTAAGGTCATGTAAGGCCGGGCAAACAGGTTGGATCCCGTTTTAACCTGCTGCATTGGGGGGAAAATCCCAAAATCAGAACGGAATATTTACATTGAGATGCAACATATTCAGCCCTGAAATTAGAATAACCTGACCTGGTGCCAGGTCCATACCGCACCAAAGTCACTTGGCCCCTTCCCCTATTTAAAAGTAATACCGGTAGGATTACTCTTATAAGGGGCATAACCAGATTCAACTGTCACATATATGTTTATATGTTTATATTTCAAATCGATTGTTGTGACATAGGTACACGAAATGACATTTCAACATGTGACAAATGGCAATCAAACACTGACAAGAGTAAACATGAAAAACAATGAAAAGTCAATCTAGCTCTACAAATACATTTATTGTTTATCCTAGTTTCTCGACTAATGAAAAAACGGCATTTCGTCTCGATTAATCACATATTGCGACGCCAATATGCATTAAATTAATCACTAAATGTTCTGCGCTATATTTAGAACTGATTGTATGCCTTGTCATCAGTTCACGAGACGCAAGGCATATTACCGCCCACACACACGCTCACTTCGTGTCACACCGCCAATCACATACTAGTATAGCAATTCGAAATCACTGTTAGGGGCAGAGGTTTGCGACTGGGCTGGGTAAAGAATAAGTATGTTATAGTTCATATATATACAACTAAATAACATTCCTGAGAAATGTTCTGGGATATGAACTTATAATCCTTAACTCGTAGAATGCGGGGAACGAAAATTGTCGTCTGCTGTTATTTTACATTTTGTATTCTTTCTCAATAAAAACATGGTTTAACAGAAATTCAGAATCATTTCCATTGGAAAAACATGTTTTGCTGAGCAAAATGGAAAATAAATAATAAGGAGCAGACGGCAAAATTGAATTCAGCATTGTAAGGGTTAAATTCTATTCAAAAGTGTACGCCAGTTGTCATGAGAATTTTTAATATACATCGTAACATGTATTTGATAATAGAATCAAAACAACAATATACATACGGTATACATGTAATGGGTCTTAGAAAGTAAAAGAAAACAAAAGTATATAAATAGCAGCTTCAAGGCTACTTTAACTCTTTGCATGCTAGCGGCGAAAATATCCGCCAAACGAATTAGGAGTATGTTTTATTTCTCTCTGTAAATATGTCTTGAAATTTCATTAGAATTGTGTCCTCCGGACACAATTCTAATGAAATTCCAAGACATATTCATGACATTTATAAGGAGAAATAACAAAAATATAATGAATTGTCATCTGCTATTTTTGAACTATTAATAGCCCACAAATATCCCAGCATGCAAAGAGTTAACCTACCGTATGGCAACTTGCAACCAATGAGAACGCGTAGAATTTAATAAATCCTTCGGAGTTGTGACATAGACAGGGAATGGGATCACATGGTTTTGTAACTAAGTGACGATCACCAATGTGTAATTTTTACAGTAGATTTTCTTAAAATCTTCCTAACAGAGGGATTTTTGATGAAATATGGCACACCAAATTCAGTAATTTATGTTTTATGGTCAAATTAAATATTCTTTCACGGAGAATTGAGCACCGTTTTCATGTATTATTCACGTGCTCGCAAACTTTGCCTATATTGCCATTATTGGCCATACTCGCGTCTTCGGCAAAATAGATAATGTGGCCACTTACTAACAGCAGAATAAACAGCAAACACTACTATAGTTTGCTGCACTATGTTTCGGTCAAAGTTATTGAAGAAAATTCTAGCTCCTGATCAAATAGTACATGTACACTCCTGTACCTGATAAAAATCTCTATTGCTTGTTTGAAGCATGATGGGTGGTTCATTGATGGAATGGAAATGCCGATGCACAGGCTGATCTGGATCTACACCGGTCGCAAAACCAATAAGCACCATTTCTCCAGTCACAGCCACAAATATCAACAACATTCTACACGACGTCATCCGTGACTTGTTTAACCCATTTCAGTCTGAGGATACGATAATTTTTGTTGAAAAAATCTCAATATTTTGTTCATTCTTCGATAAAAGTATATGTTGTTACCACTCATTTGAACCGTCTCATTCAGACGGTTCAAATGAGTGGTAACAACATATACATATGAAAGGATATAAAGAAAATAGGGATATTTTTCTCTCAAAAGGTTCATACTACTAAAAGTGTATCCCGTCTGTAATGGGTTAAATGGGCATATCAGGATTTTTGGAGAAAAAATAAAATAAAAACGTGTTTTCATCATGGCCCTGTGTATAGGACCCAGCGCTCCAGATAAGCTGCATATTTGCGTAAATACCCAACTAAAATTGCCAAAAACACAATTGAAATCAGAAGTAGCGAATATCAAAAAGCAATAACAAATTTGTGTTTAATCAGGATTTTCAAATTGTCGTGAGTACTTTGTACTCCACTTCTGAAAATCGATGCATATTCAGATAAAATAAATGTGCCTGTGAGTGGAGAAATGCCATAGAAAACAATAAACATACCACAAATATAGCATATTTTTCTTATTTTCCATGAAAACAAATCTTGGTATTTCATTAGAATTGTCTCCAAGGAGACAATTCTAATGAAATGCCAAGATTAGTTTTCATTTTGAAGCAAACTATTCAATAATTGCTGTCTGTTGATGTGTAAACAGTTGTGTGATTTTATTTTACCCAATTAAAATATTGAAATACCCAATTGCTTCAGATATGATGGAGTGAAAATACTCAATTACTAATTCCTTATCTGAAGCCCTGGGACCGCTGGGTTATTTCTATTTTCACCCGGAATTGATGAAATGGATAACAGTGCAGATCCTGACAAAAATGCATCGAGCGTATATTGCACAAAAAGATACCAACTGGCAGGAGGTGCCCATTTTGTAACGGTGAAACATCTAGCATCGAGGCGCCAGCTTGTCTGGTCGCAAAACCCATGAGTCCCATTTCTCCTCTCACAGGCACATTTATTTTATTTGAATATGCATTGATTTTCAGAAGTGGAGTACAAAGTACTCACGACAATTTGAAAATCCTGATTTATTTTCACATTGAAGAGTAAAAATGCTCTAATATATACACAATGTATATTGTAAGTAACATTGAAAGTTCTTGCAGCTGAATTTTCATATTTGTTTACTACTTTTATTTATTCCCTACATTACATGTACATGGTTTCTATAGACGTGTGAAAACTTACCTGAGATAATCGCGCTGATTCAGACTTGGCGGCGCCGGGCGCTTAATTTTCGCATCGACATATCAGAACTGGAAACATACTATTGGGACTCGATTTCCACTTCGACTAAACCGATATATCGACATATCCGATATCGAGTTATCAGGAGTAAAATATATGATATATATAGGGAATTCTGCCGGGACCTTGGAGGTATATCGAGATAAACGATATCGAGATAACGAGATTCAGCTGTACTATGTAAGTATTTTTCACATGTAGGGTGAGGATTGAACTCACTACCTCCGGTATACCATCCCTCAATTGAATTTGAAATCACGAGTTATAATACTCTTTAATAGACACAACCTTATCTGGAGCAATACAAATATTGTACCTTTGAACTTGAGAGGAAAGTCGTATGGGTTATATAGGGTGAGAATTTGTTTGTGTGACACTTGGTCATCGGAGTAGAAGGTCAGCGACGTCGGGAAGACAAACGTCGGCAATTTGCCATCAGCAAGGGTTCCTGGTTGCTTAAACATTGGTCACCTCCCTTAGTCTCCAACGTCATTACTGGCAAATGTAGGAGAGTGCGTCTGAAAGGCAGAAACTGTCACGTGAACACGCCAAGTTTATGACCTTAACCCTTAGACTGCTACACTGAACAAGTGTCTGTTGCTTTCATATCTTGCCTTATTTCTGAATAAAAACATGGTTTTACAGCACTTCAGCATCATTTCCAATGCAAGTTAATTTTCATATTTGTTTACTATTATATTTATTCCCTACATTACATGTACATGTATATAAAAAAAAAACAAGGGCGGATTCACGTAGGGGAAAACCTGGCGTGCGCCCCCCTAAAATTTGACGAGTAAAGATATTTCTGTACATTATATTTTGTATTTAAGATATTCTGTAAAGATACTAACCCTAACGGAAATGATTCTGAAGTGCTGTCAAAGCATGTTGTAAATTATTCTAAAGTGCTGTCAAAGCATGTTGTTGATGATAAAAATTGAAAATAGAAAACAAACAACAGACAACAAAAAAATAAGATAGCAGTGTAAGGGTTAATCTTGAGACTGGACGGTCATGAATTTCACACAGGATAACAGTAGACCATCAGAAGAGTGCATGAGTGAATTATCCAGAAGTTCTATCAAAGGAAACAGAAGCTGAAAGAAATTTACTCCAACGTTTTTGACCTTGATTTCTGGATTATTGGTGGTGGATCATGGATTTGTCACAGCATGATAGAGAACCATCAGAAGTTATAACAAAATTTACCCCAATGTCAGTTTGTGAAACCACTAAGTCTGCAGGCTCTCTGGTGACCTTTTGTGAAAAAGTAGGAAAAAAAGTAGGAATTTTTTTCGCAAAAAGTAGGAAAAAAGTAGGAAAAAGTAGGAATTTATGATAAAAAAGTAGGAACATTTGTTCATATTTTCTTACCTTTGACTTTTACTTTGAACATTTCTTGTACTCACGGTTACTCGGAATATGGTGTTTCAGTGATGTCTTCTTGTTGTGGCCTTGTGTCTTAAACATTACGGATGCTGCCAGTTTGAAATTATTTTTTTTATTCTTTGAACTAACATTTTACAGCAATATGGACAGCAACTAAGAGCATGCCTTTTATGGTTTTCAACCAGCACATCAGCATGTATGAGCAGGCGCGGATACAGAAATAATTGCAGGGGGTGGGGTCTGTAATTAAAATTTGGCGTACCTGACCTGCGCGCACGCGAAATCGTAGAGCTGGGGGGGGTCTGGGGTTCCTCCCCCCGGAAATTTTTAAATGCCAGATCGCCGCAGATGCGATTTCCTGACACCTAGGCCACAAAAAAAGTCATCCAACTATTTGAGTATTGTAGATTTTCTTTTTTTTTTTTCTTTTTTTTTGCCGGGAGCAGGGGGGGGGTCCGGACCCCCTGGACCCCCCCCCTGTATCCGCGCCTGATGAGGTTATGAGGTCTGATCTCAATGTACACTGTTTGGCATGCCATTACACGGCGCTAAGATATGGGTCTGGCAAGCAGTGTTGAGTCTGATCAAACTACATATGTGTATGCTCAGCTGGATGGAAAAGTTATAAGGTCCATTTTCTCAGTTGATGGCCCAATTTACTTAATATACTAATGTGTAGCCTATGATGACTAGAAATATATCAATGCGCCGTGTATTTAAAGGACAAAATACATTTCCCATAGACTATCATGTATTTTCATATTTTGTTTTTAATTTATACCAAGGGGACTGTGCAAGGTAGCTTCAGAAATGTAGTTGCAACTGCTGAATAATTTGAGCTATCTCGTCTTGTTCGACTCATCCATTCATGAGATGTGCCAGTCCCTAAACATGGATTTTCAATCGATGTCAATGGTGATGTCATATGAAAAGTGACGCAAAATGCCAACATCAAGTTCAAACATGTGCATATTATAAACTACTTCAGAAAACTTCAATGTAAAAAACAATTTTAAATTGCATAAATTTATTGCCCATTTAACTTGGTTGTTTAATTCAAATCAATTTAGTATTGAAACAGCAGCAGTTTGAAATACATGCACGTCTATTTGAAATATAATTGTTCCTCAGTATACGGAATCAAAATTCCCAATGCAACACTCATATAAACATCACAGTGTTTACCTTTAACACACAGATTTTAATTCCTAATTAGAAAGTATACAATACAATATACAATATTATGTATTAGCATTAAACATTAAACATGTACAATGTTCTTCGCTATAAACATAAATAGTCAAAGAGTGAAATCGTTTAAAGATGTATCAAAATAGTATAACCATTGTCTGAAGCTGGCAGTGTCGAGCGTTATAAGTAGCCTGCGACGGCATGCTTCACTGTATTTGTATACAGTCCCAGAGCAGGTGCGAAGGAGATTTCTCACTATCCTAATCTGGTGCTTGATGCTGTGGCACACAGGGAAAATGCCATCCCCTTTAACTCATCATTTATGAGAAGCAGGGGCTACTGCAGCACAATTGTTTGGATCAGTTAATCTGGCACATAAATGTTCAAAGAAAAGGCTGTACCTGGGGGTAAAATCACTTAGCAAGAGTATATTACAACACTCACCTGAGAATACTGTATGCTGTTCCGAACTGGCAGGCATCTGAGGTATCACAAACATCAAGGCCACAAGAAGAAGACACCCGAGAGCACTCTATATAACATGCACAGCTTTTTTTCTGTAAATAAATCTCATAACAGATCAGAACAGCATAGTTTTTAATTTTGTTTAGCTTTTCAAATGAAAAAGTAGGAAAAAGTAGGAATTTTGGGAATTTAGATGAAATAGTAGGAAAAAGTAGGAATAAAAAAAAAAGTAGGAAAAAGTAGGAAAAAGTAGGAACGCTTGAAAGCCTGATCGAGTCTGTGACCTGGACCTTGGGATTTGAAACATGAAAGAATCTTGTCTATAACCACTGCTTAATTAAAGGTACATGCACACTCAGTCGGCACACAATGTTCTTTATAGGAATTAAATAAGTGTACACGGAGTTGTATCAAAATATATTACACCAGTTCTAAACTTATGAGTGGCCGCTATACAGGTATAATCATTCAGTAATATTTATTTTACTGACAGTGACGCGCGTTGGTATGAGGCTATTTTCATATGCAAATGAGTCAAGGTATTTTTTTATTATTTTACTAATTAAATGCGTCACCTGAAAAATAATATTTTCTACAGATTATAAAGTATGTTAATTGCACATAAAAATAAATACACAGTATAAATAGTAATGTCCGTTAACATTTTAAGGAAACACAGTTATCGCCCCTGATATCAGTGTGGAAAGGTACGTCTGATATAAAAAATGTATAATATAAATAATGCCAATCAATACATGGGGTAATGGTGAATGAATGTTTATTTTGACAGAAAATGTCTCAGTTGATGTCTCTGATATAAAGAACAGTTTGTGCCTACTGAATGGGCATGTACCTTTAAAGTGCGGATTTTGGGCCATATATGGACGAATGGAACCCTTAGTGACATGTCCACGGGACGAATTGGATCTAGTACAAAATTGTAGTTTTCGAAATTGTGAAATTCGCAACATTTCAAGCAAATAAATTGAAGCTAATCTGAAAATTTTACCTGCGATAGCATAAAACTGTAGGCAATTATGATAACTTCATGGAATAAAACAGTATAAACGGAGACGTCTTCTAAATGTGGGTCTGAGATCAGCTGTGTTTACTTATATTTTGCGTAATACGTCACTAAAATTGCGTTTCCAGATATTGGATAATAGGAGCAAGTTTATTTCTCGGAACCGGTATATTATAATATACAGTACAGTAGGTGGACAGAAGTAACTTTCAAAGTTAAAACCCCATAGACTTGAATGTAATTCCATCTTGGGCTCTCAAATATGTAGCTCAGTACATACTTTACCATGAATGAAATGTAAATTGTTTAAAAGAAAATAGATTTAGGATATGAATGTTTTGCATGTTACTGATTATCACAAGCAGTTTGATAGATACATATGAGCCGCGCCGTGCGAAAACAGGGCGTAATGAACATTTTCAGTTTTTACTTTTTCGCGTATTCTGAATTGTACATCTTTTAACAGCCATATGCTGCCAAAATGATCAATGTATTCCAATTATGTTTCATTTTAGAAGTATTTTTATGACGCGTGGCAAAAACTTATATGACGTTTTAGATCAATGACGTCGAAATTACGACGTTTTTATCAACGACGTATACAAGGGGTGTTGATCAAATACCCGGACAAGTCCTATAGATTTGTTATCTTTTATCGCATGTCAACCAAATTTTGATATCTCGTAGCCTGGCCAAGTGTCTCCCATTAGGCCAAGACAAAGTATGAACATAATGTTTATGGCTCGTGTTGCAGTTGCTAATGTAACGTCATGTTTTGGATTGCGGCCCAAGTAACGTAATTTCGTATGAATAATTTTCAAATAAGGCAGATCGAGTGAGACGTTTCCCTGTTGTTTGCTGCTGTCAGAAATAATGTTGGGAAATAATAGCGACATCATTTAACATTTCGTATGCGACGACATATTTTAAAGTATACAATTTATCGATGTCATGTATTTCAAAGTCCCAGAGAAAATGTTCCTGTACGCATAATATATAATCATTAATTAGATGCTAGCCTGGAGGTAGCTGGCGTCGTTGTTTTTGCAACCATCGATCTATATTACAGGTAGTGTTTCTCCTCGATGTTTCTACCAGAATGTTGCTTGCTTCCGACGTTATATGTTTCAGACCGGGAATGCATAAAACAGACGGCGAATGTTCATGCTCAGTGGTCCGCTTACTATGGTTATATGGATGATTACTATGTCATATTGTCCTGGCAGTACTGTTATTTGTTGCTGCAGTATTTATACAACTATCTTCATTTGGAGTGATGAGCTAATTTCACTAACATCCAATAAGGATGAAAGTAAAATAGAAGTTCGTGGAAATAGTATTCAGGCGTCCCGGGTTTTCATTTTATACAGGTTCCGGGTATTTCCAAAGACAGAGCTGTTTATTGGCTATTGCCATATTGCAAACAAGTCCGTCTTGTTATGGCTAAACTCGAGCATGATGACTGATGTAACAACCGAAGGAAAGTCAGCTACAGAAGCTGTGAAGCTGAGGTAGGCCCGTGAAACTTAGTATTCAAATTGTAAATTAAAATTTTAATCCGTTTCTATAACTGTCGCATGTGAATTGTTTGAAGGCCATTGCAAATTTATGAAATGGTGCATGAATTGCAATCTGCATCACTGAGACGCTTATTAAATTTAATGCCATAATGGTAAACCGGTCACCCTAAACACCCCAAAGGCTGGAAAAGGCTACAAAGGCTGTTCGAAGTTGCTTGTACGTCCGTTAGCGGATATTTATACCATACATTGTCATTGAATTGACTGAATTAGTTTGCCGTGTTATACGTCCCGTTCATCTCCTCCTGATAGTTTAATTTTAAATTTCAAAAGAAACGGTTTACCCCCAAACATATCACGTGACTAGTGATATGTCACGCCGACTTCCAGAATACATGAAACACCTTTCTAAACACTGCACAAAACAATTCAAATGCGCCCGGGTCTGAAGATTATGTAATTTAGAAATGTAGAAAACGATCATTCGAACGCCACCGTTGTTTGAAAATCGCACAATTAGTCGTAAATGCATACTCGCCTATACGACGTGTTACAGCGTGTCTAAACCGTTGTTTGGGGTTGGTTTTCGGCATAGATTTTACTGTTGCTAATACATTAACATAAATATCAAAGATTTTGAGTGTAAACTGTACCAAAAACGCATCACACTATACACATACAGTCGAACCTGTGAACAACGACCGACAAAGGGAAGTGGCCAAAGTGGCCGTTGTTGACAGGTGGTCGTTGTTCCAAGGGTCAAACATTTTCCCGGTTTCACAACAAAGTCGGCCATGTATTTAGCATTCTATTGTAATCTATATGCATGCATATAAAACGTCTTGGCTGTATACACTTCCACCTGACGATTCACAATTGCACGATCGTGGAGTGTATCTGCTTTTTATCAATTAAAAATTGCATGAAAATGGCAAAAATAGTCAATTTATTTTGTTATGTCATCTTGTTATTGTTCTGAACCCAGCCTCGCTTTGTATTATATACAAAGAGGAGTAATTACCTTCATGATAAGTATATCCCGCAGCTTGCTTTGGTGCACCATTTAATAGCTTGTCGTAATTACATGTAAGTGGTTTAATTAGCATGACCATTAGTAATAGTATTTTATTTTCTTGTTCTCAATTTCACACCATCAGTTGAAATTAATAACGGTTGTATAGTCTTTATTAAAACGATAGCCTATGTGGAATAGCCTGTGAAAACCGCGATTTATTTTTTGTAACAAAAATATTTCATTGAATGTGTCAAGTCGAGTAACCCACACGAGATAGGTGTCCAAATCGGGAGAGAACACCAGGCTTATTTGCTTTCTGTCAAATGTATAATATCCTGGTCAAGCCCGAATATTTAAGCAGCCTATGACGAATTGGCAATGCCCGCTTACGTAATTACTGATGTTTTTAATTAGAGATTGGTGAGCATTGTAAACCATGGGTAGACTACGCGAATCCACTGCAATAAGCCGGGATTTGTCGGAGATTGAGACCCAATTCATGTAAACACGTTTGTCGTGTCACTTTAGACTGGTTCCCGCTAGTATTGTTTCGCTATGCTGCGCATCCGACAGGGTACCAGTCTAGTGTGGACTACGTGACTGACATCAGCAACCGCGTGTATTGATCTTTGATATATGGCCTTGTGCCCAGCAGTGTGAAATTTATTCCTGACAAGCGCAGTGTGTTTGAAGTCTTAGTCTTGTCACTGTAGACGAATCAGCATCGTGACTTACGCGGAATTGCATTATGCCTATTGGAATACACGACACGGAATCCATATCAGGAGTTACCATTTATGGAGTTATGCAATATTTTTCATGGAAAATGTTTTATGTCGCCAAAAGGACACCGACCATATCGGGCAAGGTAAATGTTTTCAAAAGAGCGTTGTGCCAATGTATGCAAATGTAATCGATGACTAATTGGATACGACCAGTTGCAATTCAAATGATAGCGGCCAGATTGTGATGAAAGGAAAATAGCGATTGTGGTGGTATTTTGCCGACAAAAACTTGACCTGGCCGCTGTTCACATACAAAAATGCCGTGTAGGAATGAAAATAGCTGGCCGCTGGTCGCAGTTCGGGGGTGGTCGTTATTCCAAGGTCTTATAAAGAACAAAATTGGACGGGGGGATTTTTAACTGGCTGTTGTGGACAGGTGGCCGCTATACCCAGGTGGTCGTTAGCACAGGTTTTACTGTACCGGTATATACAAACAATAATTGACCATCCAAGACACGCTAGAAACACCTGTGGTAAACATGTAATACAGATTAACTACAAGCCTCTTGAGCCCTGGTGTTTGTCTGTCTGTCTGTCCGCCTCTGAACCATTTTGATTTTATTAATATTATTTTGAGTGTGGTGACCACACAGTGGTAATCCACCTGTGGTTTGACTAGGGTTTTATAAGCCAATTCTCTAATCTTTAAAGTTTACGTTTCCAACCAAAGCCTATTAATAGTTAGTTAGTTCACATATATATAAGGGTGGGGATCGGCTGTAGAACTTTCTTAGACTAACATGTCATGTCTTTATCATTTTTATACGACCGTTTTTAAAAAGCGGTACGTATTATGTTTTACCGCACGGCGGGCGGGCGGCTGAAGAACAAGCGCATAGTTCGTGTACACAACTCCTCCAAAACCGTTCAGTCGATCAATCTGAAACTATACACACGTCTTCTACACATATTGAAGATGTGCACCTTGGTGTTTTTATGGCGAAAAAATATTTTTTAACAAAAATATCACCTTTTTAACTTAGCCATTTTTTCTTCATTTTTCTATACATTTCTATATACGGTACAGAGTTTGTGTACACAACTCCTCCGAAACCTTTCAGTCGATCGATCTGAAACTATGCACACGTCTTCTACACATATTGAAGATGTGCACTTTGGTGTTTTTATGGCGAAAAAATATTTTTTAACAAAAATATCACCTTTTTAACGTAGCCATTTTTTCTACATTTTTCTATACAATTCTATATACGGTACAGAGTTTGTGTACACAACTCCTCCGAAACCGTTCAGTAGATCATTCTGAAACTATACACACGTCTTCTACAGATATTGAAGATGTGCACCTTGGTTGTATGCCGAAAAAATGGAAAAAATATTTTTTAACAAATATATCACCTTTTTAACTTACCCATTTTTTCTACATTTTTCTATACAATTCTATATACGGTACAGAGTTTGTGTACACAACTCCTCTGAAACCGTTCAGTCGATCGTTGTGAAATTATACACACGTCTTCTACACATATTGAAGATGTGCACCTAGGTGTTTTTATGTCGAAAAAATATTTTTTAACAAAAATATCACCTTTTTAACTTAGCCATTTTTTCTACATTTTTCTATACAATTCTATATACGGTACAGAGTTTGTGTACACAACTCCTCCGAAACCTTCGTTCAGTCGATCGTTCTGAAACCTATACACACGTCTTCTACACATATTGAAGAATGTGCACCTTGGTGTTTTTATGCGGAAAAAATATATTTTAACAAAAATATCACCTTTTTAACTTAGGCATTTTTTCTACATTTTCTATGCAATTCTATATACGGTACAGAGTTTGTGTACACAACTCCTCCGAAACCGTTCAGTCGATCGTTCTGAAACTATACACACGTCTTCTACACATATTGAAAGATGTGCACCTTGGTGTTTTATGCCGAAAAAATATTTTGTAACAAAAATATCGCCTTTTTAACTTAGCCATTTTTTTTTTCTACATTTTTCTATGCAATTCTATATACAATACAGAGTTTGTGTACACAATCCTCCAAAACTGTTCAGTCGATCGTTCTGAAACTATACACACGTCTTCTACACATATTGAAGATGTGCACCTTGGTGTTTTTATGCCGAAAAAATATTTTTTAACAAAAATATCACCTTTTATTTTTCTAGCTATTTTTTCTACATTATTGTATCCAATTCCCTATCATTTCTACTTTACACTCTACTTTTCTATCTCTGCCTAAATTAGCACAACGAGATGAAGAAATAATGCTATAGACTTTCAAATTATCATTTATGTTTCTTGCCTTGGTGACAGCTTCACATTTCTGCGTCTTCGCTTCTGGCCCATATTCGACGGGCGTATTTTGTGACTTGCGGCACTCTTGTTCACTTTTATTTTTCGTTATCTGACTTCAAAGATTTACTGTTAGAAGGATACTAGTTCTGAGTACATAACTCTAATTACACTGCATTACATAAGCGTTATGACAGAGTTGACTTTCCAAATGTGTGTTTGAAGCGTTCTTTGTTAAATTTCTTCTTCGTGGAGAGTGACGTAAAAATTTTGCTAATACACACTTTATTAGGTAAGGACTAAGGTTATAGTAATATTTTTGTGTCATATTGTATAATTGTCTCTCAATAACAATATAGCGAAGTACGAACGTCGACGCCCTGCAGGTCTTTTGTCGAGCCCACTTGCGGAAAGCGAGACATAGTGATCACAATGACGTCCGTGTGTCCGTCCGAAATCCGCATACCTACTATCTCTGTGATCGTAAGTCAGATTTGCTTGAAACTTCTTATGCTTATTGGTCATCATACATAAATTTATTCTGTGTCCCACTCATGTGCCCCAAGGTCAAATCACTTAGAAGATTGCGTTAAAGTTTTTGTTAAAAATTGACTTGATTTTTTTTATCTTACCCTGAGATCACCAGATACCTCGGCGGGCTCTATATTTTAGTGCGCGAAGTGTAAATCGCTATTACTTACATTTTTACTGTGTAGCGCGATGTAGCGATATGGTGCAACCTGTTGCCTATAAAGCGGAAAACATGCTTCTTAATCAACAGAAACCGGTTGTGCATAAAGCCAAGACAAAATGGGATGACAAATTCGCAGATAAAAATATAAATTGGAAGATAGTCTACACAAATCATTTTACAAACACTATACATGTATGTTCTAAACTTAGGAATTTTCAGTACAAATTTTTTATGAGAATTGTCGCTACAAACAATTATTTACTTAAGTGTAACATTGTCAGCCCCAATTTGTGTGATTTTTGCGCCATGGCTCCAGAAACAAATAAGCACCTTTTTTGGGAATGCACTATAAGCCAACATTTTTGGTCACAGCTGAATACCTTTTTAAACAATAATAATATTGTATGTAATTTTGGTTGGCACACTGTTTGCTTCGGGCAATATGTGCAAGACAACAAGATTTTCAACTTTTGTATCATACTAGGAATATACTTTATATATACATGTAAATTACGAAACAAGGAACCTAAATTTCCAGAGTTTATGTCTTACCAAAATATTGAAAAATAAATTGCAATGAATAGAAATAAGCTCATAGTTCATGAACGAAAATGGAATGTTATCCAATTAGACTAACACTCATTTAGAGATAAACAAACCTTCTGATTATACATACAAATATTACAGTTAGGTATAACAGCATATACCGTAGTAGTATTGTATCGTGGTGTGTTGCTCAATTATTATTCACTAAACCTATTTCACCATATCTCATTTTCAACTCTATTCTCTCATCTACATAACATTCTTAAATAAATCCAACCTAGCCATGTATGAACAATACTTTATAATCTATAATTATTTACAATACATGTACTCTTAGTTGATTGTAAACAAGGAGTGTAACCTATAAATGCATGTTGTTAAACTGCTTGTAACTCGTGTATTGTTTGTATATGACTGTATGGAAATAAAAACTTAAAACTCGGTAAACATGCAGCTAGAAGGATACGAAACATCACGTTTTCTCGGAAAACCTGGTATGCCTGTAACATGTTATGATTACTTGTGAGGATTAAGTTGACTCATGCACGGCTAGTACCTTATACATGCACATTGAATACCAGCTGACACATGCGCGTCTCGCTACCTTGTACGATTAAGCGTGTGGGTGGCAGGTGGGAGCATGCGATGGGTAATTTAACGATCGGGGTTCATCCTTACCGGAATTCCGACTGGAGACCTGGTTTGGCCCTCAATTACGTATTTGGCATTTTGTACGTGACAGTTGAATCTGGTTATACCCCTTATGTGAGTATTACAATATTCGTAATTCTATTTTAGGGGAAGGGGTAAAGTGACTTGGTGTGGTATGGACCTGGCACCAGGTCAGGTTATTCTAATCTAATTTTAGGTCTGAATATATTTGTTCTGGATGTAAATATTCCATTCTGATTTTGGGATCTTCCCCCCAATGCAGCAGGTTAAAATGGGATCGAACCCATTTGCCCGGCCTTACATGACCTTAGCTGTTGATAGGCCATTAAACACTAATAAACAAACAAACAAACGATTAAGTGATTTAATACCAGCAAGTGAATTTGTGCGTACTCGAAAATGGCTAAAATGCAATATTAATGATGTATTAATATTGAGGATATTTCTTGCGGAAAAGTAGTCTATCCTATCAGGAAATCATTACTCTTGTTATTACAAAAGGAATCACCTCAATATAGCAAGAAATAAAAAAACTAGTAGCGTAAGAACTCTGTGACAGGCAATTTGTTTAACGAAAACAGCTAAAACACAATATTAATGGTGTTATAATTTGAAGGATATGAGACAGAAAATGTACATGATTCTTGCATTTATCGGTACAGAAAGTAGTGATGTAGGGTTTCCAGTAGGAGTTTGCATGTTGTAAGTTTGAGGGCATTGGTTAACTCTTTGCATGCTGTGAAATTTGTGAGCTATTAATAGTTAAAAAATAGCAGATGACAAATAGATGTCAAATGCCTCAGCAGGTGCGACATCACTTCCGTGTGGAACTCTTGTTTCATTGACCTTTTTAACTTTCAGTCACAAACAGCGTAAAGCATTAATGAGAAAAGAGAAGAGGAGGAAACAGAGACAGGAAGAAGCCAAGATTAGAGAGGAGAAATCAAGACAAGGTACATTGGTCAGCCAGCATTACCTATACATGTAGTTGTCATTGACTGAAATTTTTGTACCGATATGTAGCTGTGACTGGAGAAATGAGGCTTATAGGATGTATAACCAGTGTAGCTCCTGATTAAGTTTCACACTCCTGTAGCCTGATAACTATCTACATTGCTTGTTAGAAGGATGACTTCATGTTATCATTGATGGAATGGCGAACCGTGCAGATCCTGATCAAACTGTGGATGCACAGGTTGGTCTGCATCTACACTGTTCGCAAAACCCATAAGCTCCATTTCTCCAGTCCCAGCCACATATATTGACTCCAATATATCATAATGCATCGATGTATCGATAATTTTACTAAAAAAATACAATGGTATCAGAGCTCCAGTTTCTTATTTCTCCTTCAAAAATGGCAAGTTGGGAGTGCTTTAGAATCGTCTCAATGAGACGATTCTAAAGGACTCCCAACTTGTCATTTTTGATGAAGAAATAACAAAATTTCACCCCAAGTTGGTAAAATTACGCACCTTAACTGGAGCTCTGGGTATATAGAACCCTCAATGGGGAGCTATATATTATGCTACATAACATGGGCAGTTCACCATATTTTAAGATACTTAGAACTTGAGGACCAGTGCGGTATATCATGTTTTGAGAATGTTGTCGCCCAATTGCTGCCAGACGTTGCTGTTCCTGGCCCTACAAAATTTACTATTGTGGGTGAAGCCATGGTTATTGCCCGTAACCATTGATTTCAGTTTTATAAGTACGGTGTAAAATTTGGCACCAAACGCGGAAGCGTGCAGATGTTATGGACCAGAAATACAATGTGTCTATCTACTATTCAGCATTTGCAAACTTATATATTTATTGGTAAAAACATGTCAGTATGACTGACAGTCAGAGAAAATAATTATTTTGTTTTAATATTTTCCACAGTACCATCGCTATGTCTACTGGCTGATACATTCTAATAGTGATACATACTTACCTGTGTACTTACTTTAGTAACACCTTTCATTTTTGTCGCGCCCGCTTGCGGAAAGCGCGATATAGTCGGCATTTTGGCTATACTATATCTCTTTTTTTTAGTGTCCATGCCTCGCCCCAAGGCGCGACATGCAAGCTGCGGCCATTTAGTTCATTAACTTATGTACAACTTCACCGATTTTGATAATATTTGGCCACATTGTGTGGCTAGGGATGGTGATTTGTTTTGCATACGACCCACGTACGATCGGTCAAGGTCACCAGGCGCGGATCCAGGATTTCGGGTTAGGGGGGGCGTAACTATTTTGCAATACTTGACTATATTATCGAACGAGCTAAGCTCGTTCGATAATATAGTCAAGTATTGCAAAATAGTCGACCGAGCGGAGCGGAGCGGAAAAATGCATGGAATACATGGCACTTGGCATGAAACGTGCCTTGTAACTTGTAAAAAATTTTTACTCGGCGAATTTTAGGGGGGGCGCGCGCCGGGTCCGCCCCCCCCCTGAATCCGCCCATGGTCACTGAGGACTTGTGTTCACTTTGTAAGGCAAATGTGTCTTTTTTTTTGTCTTTTTTATTATCAAGGCTGCCAGCAAGGGGATTAGCTTAGTGATAATGATGCCCTTGTTTCTATCTGTATTTGTAAATCCGATAAAGAAACAAGGGCTACACTGTAGCATAATAACCCTAAATATTCACACACATCTAAATACATTATTATTTGTGATAAACCAGTACAACCATAATAACACTAACTATTGGGACACTTTATTGTGAAAAAACAGATATCTGTATGTGTTGTAAAATATTATAATTTGGTGTCCGAATATTTAGGGGTATTACAGTACATGTATATGCTATGCTAACACACAAACTAATTTGTGTCTGTGACTGGAGAAATGGGGCTTACCAGTGCATCCACACAGTCTGATCAGGATCTGCACTTCTCGCCATTCCATCAATGAAACACCCGTCATGCTTCTAACACATAATATAGATCGTTATCAGGCTACAGAAATCTTCTGTTTGATCTGGAGCTACATTGGTTACAAATCCCATAAGCTCCATTTCTCCAGTGAGTCACAGCCATATTTGTTGACAGAGGAAGATCAAAGGAAGAGTTCTCCCAGCTACCTCGCATGCCTGGCACAGCAGGATTATGCTGATCAGGCAGAGATCCTGAAAATCGAGGCAGAATCAGCGAGACAGCGTGAACTCTGGCAGTGGAGCGAGCAGGTGTTCCATGAGAAGTTACGCAAGAAACAGGAGCAAGACGAAAAGGAGAGACTGTTGAAGATTGAGATTGAGGTTCGCGTCTTTGGAATCTTCGATACTGTCGCTGTGCCTGGGGAAATGGGGATTACAGCGTTGGTGGCTAGCCGACTGTCTGTTTCATGTAAAATCTGCTGATGGGTTTTGGCAAGTTACACATATTAAATCTGGGTAATATGCAATTTTATGAATTTTTCGAAATAGTATTATAAAAATTGTAGCCATCCCAGTTCAAGGCATTTGGTCTCAGAAAGTAATGAAGAATACCAATCCATTAACCAGCCAACCAGTCCGTTAACCAACCAACCAATTAGCCAACCAGTCTGTTAACCAACCAACCAAATAGCCAACCAGGCCGTTAACCAACCAACCCATCAACATCAACCATTTATTTCAGAGGAAAATTAAGGAGGAATGGGAGGAGAGACAGAAGAAAGAGCAAGAGGAGGAAGAAGAGAGAAGACAGAAAAGGGAGAAACAGGTGACCTTGTTTCTGCCGGCCGGATAGCATATCCTCAAGTCTTGTTCAATTTACACTACAGGGGCCCGTTTCACTAAACGTCGTACGACTAAAATGTTTGTAAGTTCAAAACCATGATAGTCTGTAAATTTCACATTAACAACGTTTTCTTGTAAACAATTAATGGATTTACATTTATTGAGCATAGGCTGCATATGCAGCCTATGCTCAATAAATGTAAATCCATAAATTGCACTTAGGAATATTTTAGTCGTACAAAAATTAGTGAAACGGCCTCCAGCTGCATAGCATATTCTCAATAAAACTGACTGATTTCGAGCATGGAGTGAGGAGTACATGCTCAGAAAGTTTTACAATCACTGGCCCAGTATATTGTTGTTTCAGTTTACACTATTTGCTACATCAGTAAAGGTAACTATAAGCCTAAGTGATATCTTGTGTAATGGGTGGACATGTTAATGGTAATGTTAGTGCCACCGTTGAGTCAAGGCTGCCAACAGGCGAGTGTCGTTGTCTTCTGACAGCTTTTGTTAACACCTTCACCCCTAAATAATTGGAATGGACTTATTTGTTCATTTTCCGACTAATCCAAGCGTCGCAAAATTATTTTCATTCTACGGTAGTTCATATATGTTTTTGAAAAAAAAAAAAATTACTTGAAAACATGCAAATCCTGATGGGACTGCTCGTTTCGAGCTGGTTCATCTGGATCTACACTGTTTGCAAACACTGCTATAGAGGTCTGTATTGTTGAAAGCATTAAACAGAAAATATTGAACATTTTAGACTTCAGTTTAAAAGTACTTGGCTGTAAATGTACACATAAGAGCAAATATACTCACTTTTTGAAGATAAAAAATGGGTATGTCATTTTTCGTCAAGGGTGTCCGTCAGTCCGGGCCAACGTCCGGCGTTTAAGAGGTTAGGGGCGTGGCCTAACACAAAAGATTCCTTTGATTTATTTCGTAAGCTCCTAAAGTCTATTGATGTTTAGGGGCTTAGTCTTTGATCTTCAAAATGTTGGAATATCCGTCCGTATGTCCGTCCGTCAATTTCTTGTAATAAGTAAAACTTTTAAATAGTAATAGCTGGTGTCTTGGTAAGTGGCTTTCGTATGGTGTGCAGATGTGTAAAGTGAATTTTTATTTTTTATTTGACCCTTTTCGGACTTTAAAACCATTAACTTTCCTCTAGTTTTGTATTGATAAGGTTTGTCGCATGATTTCTCTGTAATGATGTTCAAATGCTGATTATAAATAGCACACACAGTGTACCAGCTAGTCGCTTATTCTGCCAAATTTATCCTTCCTTAACCGACACACACGATGCATTGAGAAACCAGATTTGCACAGTTAGACGGAATGATGATGGTCACAATATCAGTGAAAACGTATCTTTTATTATTAACCCTTTTCATGCTGAGGATACGCCATTATATTTGCCGAAAATCCTAAATATTTTCCTTCTATGCGCTCAGAAGTATATGTTGTGACAACCATTTGAACCGTCTCATTGAGACGGTTCAAATGAGTGGTCACAACATATACTTTCATTGAGTAATAACACAAAATAAAAGTAAAATATTTATGTAACTGGAAAAATGGCTCTATTCCATTGCAACCATCTTCACAATCTGATCAAGATCTGCACTGTTACAATCCACTTGGTGAAACATTTTTCATGCTTCTCAAAACAGTATACAGTCCAACCTGTGAATAAAGGCCAGCCATGGGAAGAGAAAAAAATGGTATTTGTTCAAAGGTGGTCTTTATTCACAGGGTCATATATGTAGTAATTGTATCCCCCAGACTCCGTCGGGGGATACTATGGATTTGACAGCGCGCCGCGTCCGCTTCCGCGTCCGCGTCCGCCGCAGACACTTCTTGTCCGGAGCATAACTCGAACACCCTTTGGAATATTTTCATGAAACTTCACACATGCATAGACCACGACCCGAAGGTGTGTCGCGCACAAGAATGACAACTCTTGCATAGCTAATTTTTGAGTTATCTCCCTTTTTTGTTTCTCGCACTGATTTCGTATCCGGAGCATAACTCAACCACCCTTTCGAATATTTTCATGAAACTTCACACATGCATAGACCACGACCCGAAGGTGTGTCGCGCACAAGAATGACAACTCTTGCATAGCTAATTTTTTAGTTATCTCCCTTTTTTTGTTTCGCGCACTGATTGACCATAACTCGACCACCCTTTTTTGGAATATTTTTATGAAACTTAACACATTCAATTAGACCACGAACCGAAGGTGTGTCGTGCACAAGAATGACAACTCTTGCATAGCTAATTTTTGAGTTATCTCCCTTTTTTGTTTTCGCTCACTGATTTCCTGTCCGGAGATAACTCGACCACCCTTTGGAATATTTTCATGAAACTTCACACATGCATAGACCACGACCCGGAGGTGTGTCGCGCACAAGAATGACAACTCTTGCGTAGCTAATTTTTCAGTTATCTCCCTTTTTTGTTTTGCGCACTCTACAAACTGGACAATAATGCATGAAGACCTGTTTTCTCGTCTGCTCTGTATACCTTTTCTCGTGTGCTCTGTACACCTTACCTGTAGAGAGAACAATAGAAACTGGGAGAACCATGTGCTAAGCATGGGCTAGCATGTGCAGATGTCCAGTGCTTGACCACTGCTGACCAGGTAATTTATACAGGTAAATCACTACATTGGGTACTGTGTTGAAAATATTGTGGCATTATGTGGACCTCTGCAGATATATGTAGATAAATATAGGACTATTAAAAAAAAATCTGGTCTCCAATAGCAAGCATTATTATTTTTAAACTTTTTTTTGTCATTTTTTTGTCATTATTTTGTTTCATTTTTTTTTTTAAATTATTTTTCAATTTGACTGGAAAAATATCTGGGCTCCAGTAGCAAGCATTATTATTTTTAAACTCTTTTTTTCCATATTTTTTTTTTCTTTTTTTTTTTTCATTTTTTTTTCCAAATTATTTTTCAATTTTTGTCCAGTAGCATAAGGTCGTAAGTGCTATATTCAGACTATTCACCTGTGCATGTGCTAGCATGTGCAACTGACCACTGACCACTTACAGGTAATTTATACAGGTAAATGATTATATTACATTTCCGTAAACTGTGTTGAAAATATTGTGGCATTATGTGGACCTGTGCAGATATATGTAGATAAATATAGGACTATTAAAAAAATTCTGGGCTCCAGTAGCAAGCATTATTATTTTTAATTTTTAAACTTTTTTTCCATTTTTTTTTTTCATTTTTTTTTTCAAATTCTTTTTCAATTTTTGTCTAGTAGCATAAGGTCGTAAGTGCTATATACAGACTATTATCATATAATAAAACAATTATTGACTAGTGAGCCATAGAATATAATCTGATATTCTATGGTTCACTAGTCAATAATTGTATAATATGTTCGGGCCAGTGAAAATTGCTTTCGGGCCCAGGCTCGAGGTCAAGGCGGGACAAGGCGAGGCATCTGATTCCGCGGAATTCTTGTTTACTTATCTCCCTTTGTTGTTTCGTGCTCTGATTTTGTATCCAGAACATAACTCGAACACGCATATACGCATTGCTCTCTAATGGTCCTCTACCGCCCTGTGCCAAATCCACGTTCGTTCTGCCCCCGTCAAGCCCAGGGTCAAGGTCACATACTTAGTGCTTCAAAAACATTAACGCTTGGGTAAATATCTTGTACTTTCTGTTTTCTTTCATGGATCATGGATCATCTTCATATTTCATATACGCATTGCTCTAATGGTCCTCTACCGCCCTGTGCCAAATCCACGTTCGTCCTGCCCCACCAATCCCAGGGTCAGGTCATAAATTGGTGCTTCAGGTCACATATTTGGTGCTAAAATAAAAATTTTAACGCTCAGGTAAATATCTTATAATTTTTATTTCCATTCACGGATCAACTTCATATTTCATATACGCGTTGCTCTAATGGTCGTCTACCGCCCTGTGCCAAATCCACGTTCGTCCTGCCCCCGCCAAGCCCAGGGTCAAGGTCACATACTTAGTGCTTCAAAAACTTTAACGCTCAGGTAAATATCTTATAATTTTTATTTCCATTCACGGATCAACTTCATATTTCATATACGCGTTGCTCTAATGGTCATCTACCGCCCTGTGCCAAATCCACGTTCGTCCTGCCCCCGCCAAGCCCAGGGTCAAGGTCACATACTTAGTGCTTCAAAAACTTTAACGCTCGGGTAAATATCTTATAATTTCTGTTTTCTTTCATGGATCATCTTCATATTTCATATACGCATTGCTCTAATGGTCCTCTACCGCCCTGTGCCAAATCCACGTTCGTCCTGCCCCCGCCAATCCCAGGGTCAAGGTCACATACTTGGTGCTTCAAAAACTTTAATGCTCAGGTAAATATCTTATAATTTTTCTTTCCATTCACGGATCAACTTCATATTTCATATAATGCGTTGCTCTAATGGTCCTCTACCGCCCTGTGCTAAATCCACGTTCGTCCGCCCCCGCCAAGCCCCAGGGTTAAACATCATATACTTAGTGCTTCAAAAAACTTTAACGCTCAGGTAAATATCTTATAATTTCTGTTTTCTTTACACGGATCAGCTTCATATTTCATATATGCATTGCTCTAATGGTCCTCTACCGCCCTGTGCCAAATCCACGTTTGTCCTGCCCCCGCCAAGCCCAGGGTCAAGGTCACATACTTGGTGCTTCAAAAACTTTAACGCTCAGGTAAAAGAAAATTTTGACTTGCAATTTGGCCTCATTTATTATCAAAGCGATATGTGGGACATCCGTGTTCTATAAACACATTTTGTAGTTTATTAAACTTCACACATGCATAGAAGACGACCCAAAGGTGTGTGTCGACGTAAGAATGACAACTCTTGCGTCGTTAATTTCGTTAGTTTATCTCCCTTTGTTGTTTCGTGCACTGATTTCGTGTTCTGGAGCATAACTCGAACACCCTTTGGAATATTTTCATGAAACTTCACACATGCATAGACCACGACCCTAAAGGTGTGTCCCGCAAGAATGACAACTCTTGCATCACTAATTCTTTAGTTATCTCCCTTTGTTTTTCCGTCACTGATTTTGTCTCCGGAGCATAACTCGAACACCCTTTTTTCAAACTACTTGTGTATCTGGGGAGGGGGATACACATGCGCTTGTCGACAAGCGTCCATTTCTAGTTGAGTATTTGGGTTTTAGCAGAACCGTGACTACTATGGACAGGGAATTGCTATTCCCAGATGGTCTTTAGCACAGGTTTGACTGTAGATCCTTATCAGGCTGCACTAGTAGATCAGGAGCTATACTGGTCATAGTTGACTTAAGCCACATTGCTCCAGTCACATCCGGAAATCAGTAAACTTGTTTAATACATATCTTACTGAAAATCATCAGATAATTATTGAAGATCCTCTATTTATTAACCCTTAGACCGCTACACACAACAATTGTCGTCTGCTGTTGCTTTTATATCCTGCCTTATTTCTCAATAAAAACATGGTTTCACAGCACTTCAGAATCATTTCCAATGGAAATGATTCTGAAGTGCTGTCAAAGCATGTTGTAAATTATTCTAAAGTGCTGCCAAAGCATGTTTTTGATGATAAAAATGGAAAATAGAAAATAAACATCAGACAACAACAAATAGCCGTATATGGGTTAAGTATGTTATTTCACATTTTTCGAAGACCATGTAATATATAATTTATTCCACCACCATTTTGAAATGGCATCATTTTGCCAAATTTTGTAAATCTGACAAGGTAACTCATGCTTCGCACTTGTTTCTTTCTCGGATTTCCAGATGTCTCGAGGAAATAAATCAGGTATTTTAAAATGGTAGTTGAATAAACTCTATTTGTTTTATTTTCGCTTATTGTTATTGACAAATAGCATGTAATTGCAAAAAAATAATTGGTATTTTAAAAACACAGTGGCGTGAAATTTTTAAAAAATATGAAAAATTGCATTTAAAATCTCTGATCATATTGGAATAGATGTGGGTGGAATTAGGAATGAACAACATTTTTAGCCAGGTTTTTTGAAAAAAAATCCAGGCTATTGGATTGGCGAAAGCCGGGCGGCGGCGGGGCGCGGGTGGCGCGGCGGCGGGCGGGCGTCCACAATCAAT